>WYDF02301329.1:0-15566 GCA_009867245.2 Adranes taylori
AACCCAACTTCTTTGGGTTATGGAAAAATGAAGGTAGGGTAGAGGGCAAATAAGACAAGTCTTTTGGGTTACGAAAAAAGTTGGCAGGGGTCAAATAACCCAACTCTTTTTGGGTTACGAAAAACGCCGGTAGGGGTCTAAAAACCCAACTCATTTGGGTAAATAAAATATGACCTGGTAATGGATAATCGTTTTACGACGAGTTATTTAGTTATTAATATTTTCGCTATTCTGTCTCAAAGAAACGAACGATGTTGATATCAATCTCACACATTCTGATGATATACAGATATTATCAAATGGACACGGATCTAACAATCTGCTTGGTAGTACCTGATAACTTAATGTTCTTTACGAATGAAAACGTGAAACAAAGCGCCAAAACTTTTCCAGGTAAGTGTACACACGCATTTATGTTTTTTTCTTTATAACTTATATGTCTTATTTCGTCTCTACTAATTTCGGTACGATTGTTGGGTAACATTAAGATTTATTGTATAGTATTTTAAACTTCTGAAGGTCGACCAATGCATAAAATCTGATCTGAGTACGTACTTAACTCGGTTATGAACGTCTATAAAAATAATCATTGTAATAATCATGTTTTCGATCTCTGTTTGCTTGATCCCATCGTATGTTTCACTCCAATCTTCTGTTATTGTGATAGTTTAGAAATAAATTCGTGGTTTTTCTTTTTTTAAGCAAACTGCATCAATGTGTTGTTAAGCGTTTTTATAAGTGACTACAAAGGTACAAACCAAATTCCTGCAAATAAATTATTTTCTGTACATTTTTTTTAGTTGAGGAGAATTCAACGTACATTCGGAACAATGAAAAGGTTTTTTGTTAGTTTTTAGTAATCGTTTAATGATATATTAATTTAGCCTTGATGGTTGTTTTGTACTCATATTCCGAACAAGATATTGATTTATCTTCTGAATGTTCAGGGTTCATGCCTAATAAAATAATCCTGATACACAGTTTTGAAACCGTAATCTGAATAACGGATGTGTCTCAAATAATATTTTCTTGTAGAAACATGATTTGAAGGTATCATTTTACTAACAATCCAAACAATAATATGTAGAAAAACTGTAAAGATTATAAAGGCCTGTAAAGATTATATGATAAAGCAAATTTGTAAATAAGTTGAGTTCTGCCCCTACCTCTACAACCAAAGCTCTATATGAAGAAGTTAAAAATGTAGCAATCTTAAAAGTAGACTTCAACGTACATTCGGAACAATGAAAAGGTTCTTCGCTTAATATATAATCGTTTTGTATACAATTAGCATTGATGTCTGTTTTGAACTCACAATCCGAACAAGATAATATTTTATTCTCAGGATGTACAGGTTCGTACCTAATAAAAAATAGTTGTACACAGTTTTGAACACGAAATCTGAACACCGAAATAGTTTATTACCCATATGCATGCGGATGTGTGGCTTCATATAATATTTTTTTGTAGGAATACGATATAAAGGTATCATTTTATTACTTGGATTGTTAGTATAATTAAATACATACAAGAAAATATAATTTACTGTTCGAACAATATTGTTCGGATTGTAAGTTAAAAACTGTTTACAAGCATAATTTAGCCAAACAGAGAATTAGTACATGCTGAAAATACCGCATTTTTCTGTTCGGATTGTACGTACAAAACAACCAGAATTATTGGCTTCACATCAGCTATCATTTTTTATGCATATTTAAGGTAATCGAAATTAGTGGGTAGCGTTGCAACATAAACGCAATTCTTTATATATGCCCACAAAATAAAAATCACACTCCTTGAGGTCTGGGGATCTCGTAGGTCAAACACAAAAAAGAAGGTTTTGAGTCTCCGATCAATCTATTGCTGGGCCATTTTTTCATTTAAAAAACTTGGACCATCATGTGACAATGGAGAGAAGCCTACATATTGTGAGTAAATGAAGTCATGCAAATCTGCTTCCAATGAAATGAAGGGCTAATTTTAAATAAAATCGATGTTTGACCTGTTTTCTTCAAAGAAAAATTAAATATTAACCTTGTTCGGAGACACAGCATGAAGGACGTCCAACTAAAGGAAATTTCGTAAGACTTTCTCTTTATATAGACACCCACTGTCTTGAAACTGTCGAAAACACCCTCGAATGTGCTCCGACTTAATATCAACAGAATTTGTTTTCTGTTTACTCGAAAATGCTGAACGCCTTTTTTTGAGAACTCGCAATTCAGAGGGTAAACGAACAACTGTACGCTGCCGGAAGAACGATGCGGCGACAGCGCCCCTTTGGCACTCATTATTAATAAATTATATATTAATAAATTATTTGAGAGTGTATAAAAACTGCCACAGATTCAAAGAATTGCGCATATCTCGAAATTACGCATATCTCGGTGTACTGAAACTTACTTGGATAATGAGAACAGATTTATATTAATTACGAGTGTTTAGTTCAATGAGATTGATTTATTGTATTAGGAAATTTTCATTATATTAGGAACTTCGTCATAATATATTAGGAAATTCATCTAAAAATTTTCCAACCGTTATTTTTCTGCAGTCTTAAACTTACACTCCGAACAATGAAATTGTTTATCACCATGTACTAATAGTTTGTGTTTTCTCAAACTCTTCTTGTTGTCCGTTTTGTACTCACATTCGGAACAATCACGGTCTTTCATTGGAATGTAACAGTTTGTGTTTTCCAGCTTGAAAACACAAACTGTTTTGCGAACTTGAATTTTCTTGTAGAAAACACACAACTGTTACATTGCAATGTAAAACAATTTTATAAGACGGCCAACAAGATGCGTTTGAGAAAAAAAACTATTAGTACATGGCGATAAACAATTTCATTGTTCGGAGTGTAAGTTTACGACTGCAGACTAGCACCCTTAGCGAACTGTGCTGCGTGCGAAAGAGCCAGAGCATGCAAATGGGCAGGGGTTTATTGATTTCCTAATTTTCGAGCGATTTAAAGCGACTACAGTATTAGACGCAAGTGTAAAATTGGAACATGGATCTTGAAGAATCTTATTTAGCCGGAAACTCTGAAACACTGAAACTGTTAGCGTTGGAGCAAAGAAAGAAGAAGTTGTATGATAACCCAATATTTGTAAATCGCAATTTGAGTGAAAATTTTGAACTACTTGAAAAATTGAAGTACCAACCAACCACAACAATTAATATATTCCACTTAATTAAGATTCCATAATAATAAATTACCAATTGAAAAATTAGGGTCTAGAAATGGCTTAAATGTGTAATATTAACAAAAACAATAAAAAATTATTCTTAGCTGTAGACATTTCATTCGTCTGCCATTTTCATCCATAAATTTTGTGATTTATAGCGATTATGATACCTTTTGTATTTCTCATCACACTCTACCCATATCTTGATGATTTACGTTTATTTTTTCGAGCGAACCTGACTACTTCGGACTTTGACTGTGTTGTAACCGTAGCCTTATTTCGAAAGCCATTGAAATTATCAATAATTTTTTATTCTGCTGTAAGATTGCAGCACGGTAAGATGGCTACTTGTGATGTGTTACGATTTTTACAAAAAAAAAAATATTGAGACAAGTGTTTGCTTGAAAGTTTGTGTTCCCAAAGGAATTTCATGTAGGGACTCGATGTTGGAAAAGACCTAATGGTGAATCAGGTTTATCATAAACTCAAGCAAACACAGTGGTACAAAGCATTTAAAAATGCCGAGAAATGTATGAAGATATCTCGTCTTCAACCGATTAAAACATGAACAAAATAAAAAAAAATCTGATGGTAAATCGTCAAGCAACATTACGAAAGATGGCCCTGGACAAGACCTCAAGGTTCTACACGACACTGTTCGTACAACTCTTGTTCATAATTTACGGATGAAACACGTAACCTCGGCTACTCAATAAGAGCTGAATGTTCTCCTGTTAAAAAGCTATTAAAAGACATGCTTCACTGGTCTAGGCCCGATCCTATATTCATGAAATGCATTATTATGGGAGACGAAACATGATTGTGCCTGCTTGTCATAGGCTGCTGACTGGAAAAGAAATAATGAGCCAAACCAAAACAAAACAAAAAACACATCAGAAATACCGCATTTTATGATTTATGCAGATTTAAATTCATCGAAATTAGTGCATAGCGGTGGAACATAAACGCAATCCTTTCAATATGCATTCAAGATAATAATCACACACCTCTGGTGATCTCGCAGGCCAAACAGGCCAAACACCTAACCACCAAACAGCCAAACAAGGTTTTGAGTCCCTTTCCTATCAAACAATTGCTTGGTCACTTTCTCAATTAAAAAAGCTTGGACCATCAGGTGCCAGTGGACAGATGCTTCAGATTGTGAGATACAATGAAGTCATGCGAATCTGCTTGAAGTGAAACGAAGAGCTAGTTTTGAAGCATATCGAGGTCAGAATCGTGTATGATATATCAATTTAGCCTTGATAGCTGTTTTGTACTCACAATCGGAACAAGAAATTTTTATCTTCAGGATATTTTGGTATTAAATATTTTGTGTTTAATTGACAATTCCGGGTACTTTCTTGACAGAATGAAACCGTGATGAATCAACTCACTAACGAAGTCAGCGTACGCCAATTTCAAAATTAGATCAAATCATTTTGGGCGCCCAATTTAACGTGATTAGTTCAGTGTTCTATATTTCGAGTGCAGGTTACGGATCTTTTTAGAGTACCAATATTTTTACTCACTTATTAAATATACTCCTCCCCCCCCCCCCAATATACTGTACCTCCCAACAAACATCATCATTAGATACACCTAATGTAGAAATAATACGAATGAAATATGAAGGCCACAAAATATTATATAAATTGAATCGTGATATATAAATCAATCATTTTCAATTACACCAATCCTAAATTTATCAATTCCCATAATAATTGAGTGAATAAAACTTATGACATGTATATAGATATTACAGGATCGTAGTAGTAAAGTCAATAAATGCGTGATTCCCTTTAGCTAGAAGATGTAGCCAATTTACATTATTATTAATAATAAATGATTAAGCAGGTAACCTTTACCTTTGAAAAAAATAATTTTCCATGACCTTGATGCTCATACACGCAACAAATAGATATATAGATAGAGAAATATAATATAAAAACTAAATATATGATTCCAGTCTATTGCAGCGATATGACATGATGAATCAAACAAATCGTGCTTAGCAGCTATAGTAAGCATATGGATAGATAATTTATGAGTAGTATGTCGTGATTCTATTATTTTTTTTCTCTCATAATAATTGTAACAGCTTTGCGCGATAAAAAAGAATACACGATAGACTTACTACTTCTACTAGATTTAAAATAGAAACATGGAGTAAAAAATATTGCAAAGAAAGTGGTACAGATATTATTTAATTAACCCTGGTAATTAGATTCACTCATATGAATTCCACTTAATAGATTTTCTTTTTTCAAAAACTAAAACGATTATAATAAAAGAGAAAATGTATTTCATTACTCAGAGGTGTTATACTTTTGTGACGTCATGATACGATTGTAATATTAATAGTTATAACATAATTGTTTCACAATGTAAACGAATCTTTTTACATATTATTTAAATGAATGTTCTTCAATTATAAGTTTCGTTTACGCTTAACTGTTCTTAAAATGGATTTCAATAAAATAAGAGGAGGAAATAGAGTTAAAAATAAAATGTAATAATAAAACATTGTTCAATAATGAAGTATTAAATAATTTAGCACAATAATAATTATTGTTCGTTACTTAATAGTTTCATGTGTGATATTCAACTTCACTAGTCCTAACCAACTAGAGAAAAATAATTAGTGCCCGAAATGAGTACAGAAATATGTGCCCGATAGAGCTCGCATTTGATTGAGCTATGCGCAGAAAAGAGACAGAAGGTAACCAAAATTTCAAAATCTTGTTCGGATTGTGAGTACAAAACAATTGTAGTACTCATCTATCATTCATTTATTTAGATTTAAGGTCAGCGAAATTGACCAGTAGCAGTGAAATTAAATGCAATACTGTATATATGCCCACAAGATAAAAATCACACACCGTGAGGTATGGATATCTCGCAAGGCAAACACCACAGACAAGGTTTCCCAAATCTCTTTCCGACCAATCCATCGCGGGGGCACTTTTTCATTTAAAAAAGCTTGGACCATGACATGTCAATGGAGAGGTGCTCCATATTATGAGAAAATGAAACCATACTAATTTGTTTGCAATGGGATGAAGAGCTAGTTATAAAGCATATCGAGGTCATAATCGTTTATGATATATCAATTTAGCTTTGATGGCTGTTTTTTACTCACAATCCGAATAAGACCATGTTTTATCATCAGGTTGTACAGGTTCGTGCTTAATAAAATAATCGTCGTACGCACTTTTCAACTCGCAATCGGAACAATAAAACGGTGTATTAACAATATGCGCGAAAATGTGTGGCTGCAAATAATATTTTCTTGTAAAATGACTTGAAGCTAAGATATTATTGTTTGGATTGAGAGTACAAATAAATACGTAGAAGAAATTTCTACAAGAAAATATAATTTCAAGATACACATTCGTACGCACATAGGCAATAAAGCATTTTCTTGTTCGGAATGCGAGTTCAAAACTGTTTAAGAGCGTTATTTAATCAGACAGAAAACTCGTAGATGTTGGAAATGTACTATTACGGGAAAAGAAACATCCGCCGTGTTCGATGTACTTATCCGCTTGTCACACGCTGCTAACTGAAGAAGGAAAAATGGCCTGAAACAAAAGCAAAAACACATTCAGAGTAAAAACACATTCAGTGATACTCGATATATTTAATGTGCATTGCTCGCTTTGAGATAAGACACATCTAGATATGTCTTCATTAAATATTAGTTTGTTATTGTGGATCCATTTTTAATTTTACATTTCAATAAATTTCCAATGTTTCCATGCTTGAGTCACTTACGACTATACTATTGTGATGGCTAGAAGACATAGTTTTACCCTAGGTATGTAGATATGAGATATGTAGATAATCTCCCAAATCATTTGCGTAAATAGTGTAGAGTGTGGTCCCAAGAATTGATCCCTTTCGAACTCCGATATTAATTTTTACTGAATTGCTTCCGATTTCCGTAAATGCAATAAAGAAATTTGAATATAAGTATAAACCATTTTATTGTTCGGAGTGCGAGTTCTAAACTGTTTACGAGCATGATTTAATCAGAGAGGAAACTCGTTCAAGCTGGAGATACCGCATTTTACTTTTCGGATTGTAAGTACAAAAACCACAGTATCATTGATTTACGCAGATTTAGGGTCATCGAAATTAGTGCGCAGCGGTAAAAATAAATGCAATCCTTTACATATGCCCACAATATAAAAATCATACATCGTGAGGTCTGGAGAGATCAATCCATTGCTGGGGCACTTTTTCATTTAAAAAAGCTTGGACCCTGGGATGTCAATGGAGAGATGCTACATATTATGAGAAAATAGAATCATGCTAATTTGTTTGCAATTTAATGAAGAGCTAGTTATAAAGCATATCGATGTCATAATTGATTAAGGTATACCAATTTAGCCTTGTTGGCTGTTTTGTACTCAGAATCTGAACAAGAAAATGTTTAATCTAGCGTATGTACAGGTTCGTGCTTAATAAAATAATACTCATACGCACTTTTCAACTCGAAATCTGAATAATAAAATGGTTTATTACCAATATGCATGCGGATGTGTGTCTGCAAATTATATTTTCTTGTAAAATATGATTTGAAGCTAAGATATTATTGTTTGGATTGTAAGTACAAATAAATACGTAGAAGAAATTACTGCAAGAAAATATAATTTCAACATACACATTCGTACGCATATAGGCAATAAACCATTTTCTTGTTCGGAATGCGAGTTCAAAACTCTTTACGAGCGTAATTTAATCAGACAGAAAACTCGTGCATGCTGGAAATGCAGTATTACAACAGAAAAGACACGAGTGAATCCGCTTGTCACAAGCTGCTAAATGGAGAAGAAAAAATGAGCCAAAACTAAAATAAAAACACATTCAGAGATCCTCGATATATTTAATGTGCATTGTTTCCTTTGAAATAAAGATACATCTTGTTTCGTCTTCATTAATTATAAATTTGTTGTGTTTTTAATTTTACATAAATGTTCTATGTTTCCACGTTTGAGTCTGTTACGACTGAACTTATGTCATTGCTGTAAGACGAAGTTTTACCCTAAAAGATACGTACATGATCCGTAGATGGGATTTCCGTAAATTTAATAAAATAATTCAAATCTAGAAAACAAACCATTTTATTGATCGGATTGCGAGTTCAAAACTGTTCACGAGCATAATTTAATCAGACAGGAAATTTGTACATACTGGAGATACCGCATTTTACTGTTTGGATTATGAATACAAAACAAACATACTTATAGCATTCATATCATCTATCATTAATTTCTGCAGATTTAAGGTCATAGAAATTAGTACGTAGCGGTGAAAATAAACGCAATCCTTTACATATGTCCATAAGATAATAAACACACACCGTGAAGTATGGAAATTTAGCAAGGCAAACAGCAAAGACAAGGTTCGATACCATTTCCGATCTATCAATTGCTGGGACATTTTCCCATTTAAAAACGTTTAGACCATCAGGGGGCAATGGAGAGGTGTTCCGGATAATGAGAAATTGAAATCATACGAATTTGCTTGCAGTGAAATGAAGGGCTAGTTTCAAAGCATTTCGAGATCATATATCAATTTGGCTGTTTTGTACTCACAATCCGAACAAGAAAATGTTTAAGCTATTAACTGTTTAGATATACAGGTTCGTACGCACTTTTAAACTAGCAATCTGAACAATAAAATAGTTTTTTACCTATATGCGGATGCGTGTCTGTAAATAACACTTTCTTATAGAAATATGATTTGAAGGTATCATTTTATTGTTTGGATTGCGAATACAAATAAATACGTAAAAGAAATGTCCACAAGAAAATATAATTTCAAGATAGACACTCGTACGAATATAGGTAATAAACCATTTTATTGTTTGGATTGCGAGCTCAAAACTGTTTACGATAGTTATTTAATCAGACAGAAAACTCGTACATGTTGAAAATGCATTATTACGGGAGAAGAGACATGAGTGTATCCGCTTATCATAGGTTGCTAACTAGAGAAGGAAAAATGAGCCAAAACAAAAGCAAAAACACATTCAGAGTAAAAACACATTAGATATACTCGATATATTTAATGTGCTTTGTTTGCTTCGAAATAAGTCACATCTTCGTTTGTCACATTAATTTGTCACAAATAAGCCACTTTAATTATTTTTTTATTGTGGGTCCATGTTTTTAATTTTACATAAAAAACATAAGACACAATATTACCCTTGGAGATATGTATATAGATGATCACCGAAATCATTTGCAGAAATAGTGTAGAGTATGGGCCCAAGAATTGATCCCTGTGGGATCAATTCTTGAAGAACTAATTTTTAATCTATTACCTCAGATTTTCGAAAATTCAATAAAATAATTCAAAATATATTAACTAATCCTAACAACAATTCATTTCTTAAAATTATTTAATACAATGTACAATTTATTATAGAGACTAAAACAATATGTATGAGCGCACCTTTAAAGTACTTAAAACTAATATCAATTATTACGTAATTCACAATTACTTAACTTGCATCGTCGCAATCATCATCATCATCATCATCATCGCAGTTAAAACATCTTCGTGAAATTGAAATTCCTTTCTATAGGAGCTATAGATAATTACTTGCAAAGTGTATTTTATATTCATGTATCTGAGAGTGGGCTCTCTCATAAGGACTGCATCATCATTATCAAATCCTGCATATTATTTACTGGAAGATATTGATGCGTTTCATAAAATTATACATCTGCTCCAAACAACAGACATTACGTAATAGTCTTAATAAAATGCGGCGTGCTTTTTAGTTTTAATAACACGTTGCAGGAGGTTCAGCTTAGATTTTCAGGTGAATCATTATTAAATTAGAAAAAGCATTCATAGGGTAATAAATACTGTTGCATTGAACTATGTATAAGCACCGATAGTATCCACGAAATGCGTGCGGAGGAAAAGTAATCTCATCCGAAAGCAAGATAGATTCTCGCATCCAAACCCAAGAAATATAGTAAAAGGTCTCCTTCTTATCAATATTTCTTCCTATTCTTTTGGATTCAACAGACAGAGCAGTGCCTATTGCTGATATATTCAGCTTTGAAATCACTACTAGATGCAGAGATTATATCTCACTATAGAAATTTCGGTGTCGTCTGCATCTTATATCGATGTTATCTTAGACCAGAGAAAGAGTCTAGACCAGAGAAAGATCTTTTCATTTATTTCGGTATAAGGGAATGCTCTGCCAGACAGACGCAGAGCAGAGTTAGATGACTTAATACAAGCGACCTCAGACACAATAATAGGAGATATCACAGCCTGGGCGTAGATATCGTGGGCGTGTTAGTAGTAGGAGCTAGTGGAAAAGGTAGATAGGGGAAAAGTGGGGGAAGATAAAGAAAGATAGATAGGAGTAAAATGACGGAAGAAAGGTTTCCTTCCCAGCAATGCCTCTGTAAGAAAAACAACCCAAAATATTTCTTGCATAACTAGATTCAAAGATAAATTCGCTTAAATTCCTATAATTTTCTTAAATACCCGAAATTTGCTATAATTGCTACAATAATACCTTGTACATGAAGTTCTAAACCCTGCAAGCCTGCCTCTGTAGTAGGATGCATTAAACATTACAATAATGGCATTATCCGGAAATATCCGGAAATATATGTAACATATTTTCGAACCACTCTTCAAATATCACTGCACCCATTTCTTTATGTTTAATCAGTGAATTTCTGCTCCATTGTATGCTTAGAATGTCCCTCATTTAACCAAGTTTCATCAAGCGGTAGAAAGGAGTAACAAATATGAAAAGGAGTTCTTGTGGAGTACAGGTTTTAAAAGAATGGTGAGGTGCTTCATATTGTGAGAAAATGAAGTCATGTCAATCTGCTTGCAGTGAAACGAAGAGCTAGTTTTGAAGCATATCGACATTTGACCTGATTCCTTCAAAGAAAAATGTGTTACTAACCTTGTTCTAAAGCACAGCATGAAAAACATGCAATTTAAGGGAGTCACGTGGTCGTCCTGGAGTTGTTCTTTATACAGGTGACCAATTTCTTGAAACTCAAAACTATCGTTGAACGTTCTTCACAGAAGCCGCATTAAATTTCCTTCGAACAGAACAGAGTTTGTTTTCACAAACCCGAGAACGCTAAATGCTTTTTGCTGAGAACTCGCCATTCCGAGGGTAAAAGAACGACTAAACATTGCCGGAATAACGATTCAACGCCTACGCCCCTGTGACAGCCATTCAAAACCTAGATAACTCCTCCTTCAAATAGTCAGTGACTACAAAGCTGTATAACAAATTCCAGAAAATAAATTATTTTTTGTGAACCGGTTTTCTCTTATTTTAAACTTGGATATTTGGAGATAAATTTCTAGAATCAGATATTACAATTTAAAACTGTAAAGATTATATGACAATGCAAACTTGCAAATCCTCGAGTTACGTCCCTACCACGAAAGCTCTGAAGAAGTTAAAAACTTAGCAACCCTAAAAGTATATTTCAACGTATGTTTGGAACAATGAAAAGATTTCTCGCTAGCATGTAATCGTTTAATGCTATATCAACTTAGCCTTGATGGCTATTTTTTATTCACAATCCGAACAAGATAATGCTTTATCTGCAGGATGTAGAGGTTTGTGCTTAATAACATAATCCTCGTACACAATTTTGAAGTCGCAATCTGAACAACGAAATAGTTTATTATCTACATGCGAGCAGATGTATGTTTGGAAATAATATTTTACTTGTAGAAATATTATTTGAAGGTATCATTTTATTGTTGAAACTTGGAGTTCAAATAAATACATACGAGAAATTTCTACAAGCAAGTTACACATTCATACGCATATAGGTAATAAATCATTTGATTGTTTGGATTGCAAGTTCAAAACTGTTACAAGCATAATTTAATCAGGCAGGAAACTCATAGTCTCCTCCATGCTGGAGATACCGTATTTTTCTGTTCAGATTGTGAGTATAAAACAACCACAATTGTAGCATTCATATCAGCTACGATTGATTTATGCAGATGTAAGGTCAGCGAAAGTCATGCGTAGCGGTAATAAATAATGCAATCCTTTACATATGCCCACAAGATAAAAGTCGCACACCGTGTGGTCTGGAGATCTCGCAAGGCAAACACCAACGACAAGGTTTTGACTCCCTTTTCAATCAATCCATTGCTGGTTCCTGAAAAGGGAATATAAAACTCATTAAAGGAGTACGTTCGGTCACGTTTGATACCACTGATACAATTCCTCTGAAATTAGCCAATAACCAGATGAAAAAGAGCCGGCGAGAAAATGCCCAGAAAGTTTAATGCAAAAAACAATAACTCATGCTCAGGCTCAGTCTCTTATCTATTCAGTCCAAGAATTTCCCGAACTCCCTTGTATATGTGATGAGTTTACGCCCCTTCCGATATGAAAATCTGAAGCTTTTTGTTTTTCGTGTGTAGTGGTTTAGTTGCAATTACCACATTATAAAAGGAGTGCGTCTGTATCCATTGCATATGTAACGAGTCTATGCCCCTTTGGAAATTAAAATCTAGAGTTCCTTGTTTCTTCCTAAGTACGTGACGAATATTCGCCTCTTCTGAAAAAAATTGGAGTTCTTTGTTTCTTCATATGTAGCATATAATAAAACTATAGGGACGCATCAGAATCCACTGCATATGTAGCGAGTCTACGTCCCTTCGGAAATGAAAATCTGAAGTTCCTTGTCTCTTCTTATGTAGTGATCTAGATGCAATTGCCCCAAAACAAATATCTAGGGATGCATCTAAATCCACTGACGAATCTTTGCTCCTTCTGAAAGGTAAATTTGGAGTTCCTTGTTTCTTCATATGTAGCATTTAATAAAACTCGAGGGGTGCATATGTGGCGAGTCTATACCCCTACGGAAATAAAAATCTCGAGCTTTTTGTTTCTACTTATATAGCAGTTTAGATGCAATTGTCCCAAAACAAAAGACTAGAGAAGCATCTGAATCCACTCTACATGTAACGAATCTTTGCTCAGCCTAAAAGGAACATTTTGCGTTCCTTGTTTTTTCATATGGAGCTCACAATAAAATTTTAGTAACGCGTCTGTATTCACTGCATTTGTGCCAAACCTATGCCTCTTCGGAAATGAAAATCTGGAGTTCCTTGTTTCTTCCTATGTAATGGGTTTAGATGCAATTGTCCCAGAATAAATCTGTAGTTTAGACTCCGTCGGAAAAGAAAACCCTGAATCCAACACTGCCGATAAATAATATTAAACCTTCCGTATCAGAAAACGTTAAGATGGATTAATTTATAAGCCTCAGACAGGATGTATTTCTAATTAATTAACTGATTAATATCTCAAACGTTTCATATTAATTAGAAGTGCAAAAAATTAAAATTACGTTCCTTAACTTTTAGAATAATTACATATTACAAATAAATAAAACGAAAAACACGTTTCAGATTTATTGCAGAAGTTTCTTGCCTAAGATTTTAATGAAGTGAAATATTTTCTGAACTAAATTATAGAACAGTAATAGATAGAAGATTATCTCGATCGTTATTTTCTCGGTGGTTATATCTTGCTAAGTTTCCCGCGACATTTTGTTTAATACAATCAAGCCGAGTATTTTATAATACCATTCATCTATATATAGTGTCATTATTATTTAGTGGTTTTTGTTAAAGAAAAGGGCTTATTATTTATACATTATTGAACCAATATATCATATTAATTACAGATCTTATATAAATTAAAGAAAACGCAGAATTAATAAAATTATTGTCAGAATGAAAATTGTGACAAAGGATCGTGTGAACTCTAACTGACAAAATTATTTTATTTTTAGGTCAAATCCATCCAGTGATGAATCCAAGGGGGTGCCCTGGTGAGGGGAGCCCCCCCTCCCCTTATTATAAAATGTCCCCCTGTAGTTAGTCTATGAAATGTAGTTTATGTGTGGCTCGCCATTATGAAGGAAGGAAGGAATCTAGGAAGGTGCTTTTTATTTATAAAATATGGAAATGGGACCTAAAAAAGGTCATCAAAATCTAAAATGAAATGAGGTGTTACACATTTGCTTCATTTCGCCAATGAGTACTCACGTAGGAGGGATATTTTTGTATGTGGTTTGTGTGCGAAAGAAGGTTTGGGGATTCGGTAAAGATGAGATTGATGATTATGGACGCTTGCATGAGGAGCATATTAATATATGGAGTGGAAGTGTGGGCGGTGTGTGAAAAGGATATGATAGAGAGAGTGCAAGCGGGATGTTTGAAAAGATACTTGGTGTAGACAGATCCACTCCATATGAAATAGTTTTATAAGAAACGGGAAGAAATAAATGCTGGGTAACAGGGGTTAAAAAAATGGTAAAGTATGAAAGTAAAGTATGGTTAGTTGGGGTGGGCAGATTAGTGAATGTAAGGAGGGGGGCTGGAGAGTTCGAAGAGTTGGATGGTCGATGGATAGATGGAATGAGAGAACTATAGAGGGAACTGAAATAGTAAATGAGGTTGTACTGATAATGGTAGATGTGGAGAAGCAGGAGAGGATGGAAAGAATAAGATGTAGTAGATTTAATAGTAGGTATGAATGGATAAGTGTAAATGAAGGAATACCAGAGTATTTAAGATCTGAACGAAGTATGAGTGAAAAAGAATAATAGCGCGATTCAGGTGTGGAAGTGAAGAACGAGGCAATAGATATTGGATAGAGGATCAGAAGAGGCGGTGTAGAATTTGTGGTATGGGGAAAGAAACCTGGTTACATTGGATGAGAGAATGCTGGGGGTTAGATTAGAGTGAAGGGGAAAGGATGTTTGGGGAGAATACGAGAGTTAGTTTAGGGCAGAAGGAGAAGAGAACGGATTTAATGAACAAAATTATAAGGGAGATATCGAGAAACAGGGAAATCATGTAGAAAGAGAAGAGAAAAAGGGAAAAGTGGGAGAAAGTGTGTAAGAAGTTAAGGTTAGGAAAGGAGGTACTTGGATAATAATAGCTTTTCAGTCTCCCATGAGAAAAAACTGTCTAGCACTGTAGGGAATTTTAAGAATTAAATTATTTATTTTTCCCTTTGCTTTTATATTAGGATGAAAAAAAGAAGCAGTATTTTCAATGTCGTTCACAATCGCTGTTGCTGTTCTTGTTGCAAAGCCTCTTGATGATTGACGCTATTTAACCAATAAATCCATACAATGTACGTCCTTGATGTTTTAAAGCGTAAACAACATCCATAGCGATAACCGTTTTCCGCTTGGCATGTTCAGTGTATGTAACAGCATCTCGAATTACGTTTTCCAAAAATACTTTTAATACACCTCGAGTTTCTTCATATATAAGTCCAGTTATACGCTTTACACCGCCTCGTCGTGCTAAACGTCTAATAGC
>WYDF02301340.1:0-15566 GCA_009867245.2 Adranes taylori
GTAAGCACTATTATATATCACTTACTTTGTGACTCGAGTTTCGGGCGTGGGTCCATTATCGAACTGACTGTTGTTATGATAACAACAGTATTCGCATATCGCTATGGATCAATATTTGGGAACCGCTGTTTCATGTTATTAACACAATGAAACCATCTTTGTATTTAGTAAAATTGTAATATACCTTAAATAAACACAGTAAAAACCCATAAAACTAATATATAAAAGAACAGCTAAAAATATGATCATTTTATAAATACCTTTATTATTCGAAAATTCCAAATATTTTTATATATGTAAAAAAGTCAAATTATTTAGATACTATAAAGTATTCAATTACTAGTATATTTAGTGCAATGTTACACTAACATTTATAAATACACTAACATTTAATGTGTTTTTTATTATTTTTATTAATGCTGATAGTACGTTTATATATCAGTAAGTTATCAGCAACACACCTTTGATATTTTATCTGTTTCTATGATTCATGTATATTTATATGTAAATACCTAAGTGTATACTTTCTGTTAAGAATGTATCCCAAAATTTGTCAGTATAACATAAGCTATTTAATATTCATCAAAATTTATTTAGTCATATTCAAAATATCTTCCATTTGAAGAAATTTACTATGGCAACGATTAAGCCAATACTGAAAACAATTTTTGCAATGTCTTTCTGGAATAGCTATTAATTGGAATTTTGTTTTAAAGATTCAATTGAATCCAAACGTCTTCCGGTTCTTCCGGGTTTTTGCTAATAGGAAAACGTTAAGCTAGACCAGTGGTTTGTAACTTTTCTAGAATTACAGAACACTTGTTTTGCAAGATTTTTTGCAAATCCTTTGTAAAATAAAACAGTGTGCATATATCTTTGCTTTTAAAGGAAGAGTGGGCACTTAGTTTAGCTAATGATAATTTGGCGCTGAATATTTGATCGTGCCCCACATTAACTAAGTTTTCTATCAGAAACTCAACTTAAATTTTCTTATGATTATACTTAAATATAATTTATAAAATGCGTTGCAAAGCTGAGTGCGCGGGCTGTCACAGGTATGCTCTAAAGAAAACAAGGAAATATAAAAGTTCCCTATTCGATGCACAAATCCTAGTTTTAGTCTGATAACTTTAAAGTTGTACTTCTAGAATTCTTTTTAATCAACGTAGAAACATCTTAAGATAAAATTGATTAAGAACTATTATATAAGTTGATTTTTAAATTGATTTCTACATAACAAACATTACTGAATATGTATTTTCAAATATAGCTTCATGCGCAGTTCGCACAAAAATCCTAAAGTCGTCAACTGTCATTTTGCTAATTTCACAGAGCAGAAATGTTCCACGAAACATCGGTTGAGAACCATTGGGCTAGACTTTTGAATTCGGAGATTGATTAAGAACATTTGTTGGATTTTTGCCAAAAAATTCATCACAATTAAAGCTTTGTATAAAGGTGCGCTGATATCGTGATCCATGACTTATTCTTTCAGAGTTCGTGTTTTCTTGCGAGATATTTTTACGTAAATATCTCACAAGTTTTAAGTATTAGTTTTTTGTTAAGTGCTTACCCAGTTTGAAGAAATAAATACGTTTAGAAGTTTAGCTCATTCTTCATTCAGCAGTGGATATTTCAAAATCTGTAGTCGACAGATTTTGACGATGTATCGATTTTTTTAAACTTTCTTTTAAATCAATTGAGAATTTTGACTATAGTGCAAAATAAATAAATGATTAAAAAATATTAAACAATTGTAACTAGGTTAGTAAAGAAGTAAACCAGCAAATTTCATAATATAAATGTTATAATGTAATGAGTAAAATAAATTTTAATATACACTTTTGTTACGATTAAATTATGTAATTTAAAAACATTATTTGTAAAATCTAATGATAAAGAATTGTTTTCCTTTAGCTTTAAGCAATAAAATGAGGCAATCTAAGCTTGGCTTTCCATCATATGACATATCTTCTGAATAGGCCCTTAATTAGATTCCCAAAAACTTGTATCTGTCCATTAAATCATTATTCTTTGTATTAAATTTTTAAATCTTCGCCAAGTCCTAAATTTTGTAATTTTAATTCAATAAAATAGATTGAAATAATGTTATACTAACTTTTTCTGCTTTTTCTTTCAACCCTAATTATATTCACTAGTTCAACAATAAGCAAATCCTAGAGCCCCTACATTTCGAACATTCTCATTGATTCCGCATATTAAATTATGTTCGCAACACCTGTTTCCGACACAAATTATCAACAAGAATAGTGCAAAACGTTTCTTGTGAGACGTTAACGTAGAATCATCTCTGATAAACTACCATTAAAATTTTCCATCACGATTTCTTTCAATTTGTTGATGTTTCCATTACTTCAATATCTTGAAGCATGACCGAAACGAGACAAGTTTTCACACATTTCTTGGCCTTCTTTAAATGCTTTATGCCACTAGTATGCTTAAGTTCATGGCTTTATGCCGTTCGTATGCCATTCATATACGAATGGTTTTGAGAGAAATGATGGGACATAGAATCATCTCTGACAAACTTGCATTAAAATTATCCATCACATTTCTTTCAATTTGATTTCTTTCCAAATGATGTTTTCATTACTTGAAGATCTTGAAGCTTGACCAAAACGAGACAAGTTTTCACATATTTCTAGGCCTTCTTTAAGTGCTTTATGCCACTAGTATGCTTAAGTTAATATGCTTTATGCCATTCGTATGCGAACGGTTTTGAGAGAAACGATGGGACATAGAATCATCTCTGACAAACTTGCATTAAAATTATCCATCAGGATTTCTTCCAATTTGATTTCTTTCAAAATGATGTTTTCGGCCTTATTTAAGTGCTTTATTCCATTAGTATGCTTAAGTTCGTATGCTTTATACCATTCGTATGCGAACGGTTTTGAAAGAAACGATGGGACATAGAATCATCTCAAATTAATTAACGGGGATTGGAATGTGCGGATTGGCGAAGAGGGGGGAAAGTGCTCAGAAAAGGAAGGGGTGTATATTGATAGAAAGTCAAAGGATAAATTGGTAAATGCTGAAGGAAAGATATTTTTGGAATGGATGGAGGATGAAGGATTGATTGTGGGAAATGGTTGCACTGAAGGTGATTGGGAAGGATATTTAACATTTAGAGGTCAGGGAGGTGGCTCAGTATTGGATTATGTTATCATGAGTGAGATCGAGGAGGTGATGTTAAATAGGATGACAATTGGCGCGAGAGTTGGGTCGGATCACTTTCCCATCGAGTACGATTGGATCTTTGGAATGCAAGGTGAGGGGAGTCAGGAGAGATGGACTGCGGAGAAAATGATGTTGGGGATTATATATGGAATGAAAGGGTTAAAAAAGTAATAGCCGACAGATTGAATAAAATGGACTTGCCAGGGGTGAGTAGTGTAAAGGAGGAAAGAATGGTAGATGGTTTGCTTATATCAGGCAGTAGGAGGATGATAGGTAAAAATTTGGAAATGGAACATACGGATGTGGATGAAATATGGATAGAGAAGAAAAAGAGGGTAGGAGAGATCTTGAGGAAGGCTAGGGGTGGTGAGACTGAGTGGGAGGAATATAAAGTGGTAAAAGATGAGTGAAAGAGAGCAGGATCGTGGATAGGATGAGGAGAAAAGAAGAGGAGGAAGTGCGTAACATAAGAAGTGAGAGGGAATTATGGGATTATTTAAGAAGGAGAGGTGTGATGGGTGGGGGGGGGCAAAAAGAAGGAAACTCGATAGGTTTAAGAGAATGTGAGACGAAGTGTAGAGGTGAGTACGCTGAAGTGGTTGATGTGAAAGAAGGCAGGGTGAGTGGGGAAGGGGAGTTTCGGAAAGTTACAATATGGATATTGGGGAGATTAGCATCGAGGAGTTTAGAAGGGTGATGGCGCAATCACGGAAAGGAGGGGGCGCTGGTCCGAATAGGGTATCGGTCGAGGTGTGGGGATCTATGAATGAAGAGGGATTGAAAGCGATGGTGAGAGGGATGAATAAAATCTTGAAAGGTGAGGAGAGAGTGCCGGATGAATGGAAGAAGGGGGATATTGTGTCGGTATATAAAAAAGGAAATAGAATGAATGTGAATAGCTCCAGAGAGATTACAATTATAGATCGGTTGTATAGGTTGTTCGCGAGGGTTTTAAATAGGAGGATAGAAGAGGACGTAATGAGGGGGAGCATTTTATCGCACATGCAGAATGGTTTTATTAGAGGGAGGGGGACGACTGATTGCTTTTACCATCAATTATATTATGAATAGAGAGATAGCTAACAGAAGAAAATTATACCTATTATTCGTGGATCTAAAAGCCGCCTTTGATGGAACGTGAGGAAGAAGTTCTGGGAAAGAATGGGGAAGGTAGGGATTAGTAGAGCACTGATTAGGGTAATAAAGGGATTGTGAACGAAAGTGTGAGCGAGAGTGAATGGTAGGGTGTGAATGGTTCGAGGCCAGCAGGGGGGTTAATCAAGAATGCCCATTTATCTCATGTCTTTTTAATATATATGTGTCATATTTTAATTTTAATATCTCATGTCTTTCCAAGACTGAAATAATATCAGTCTTGGAGGAGGTATTAGAGAGAGAACAGGCCGGTGGGCTGAACATTGGGATGGAGAAGGTATGGTCTTTGACATATGCAGACGATATAGTATTTATGGCGAGCAGCAGGGAGGGTATGAATGAAATGATTAGAAGACTGAAGGTATATATGGATAGAAGGGGCTTTGTTGTGAGTGGTGAAAAGACGTAAGTAATGGTGTTTAAGAAAGGACGTAGAAATTGTAGGAAGGATGTGTTTGAGATAGGGGGAGGGAGGATTGAAAGGGTGAAGACATGTAATTACTTAGGTTTTTTATTTACACAAAATGGGTCATGTAAAAGCCACGTGGATATATTGTTGAAGAAGGCAAGAGGTGCAAAGGAGAGAATGAGAATGGTATGGGAGAGAAGATTTGGAGATTCATTGAGAATGAGGTTGAAAATAATGGATGTGTGCGTGAATTATGATGTATGATGTATGGTGTATGCGTGAATTATGATGAATTATGATGTATGGTGCGGAAGTATGGGCAGTTGTGGAAAGAGAGAGAGAGAGGTTGGATAGGAATACCAGGAATGAGATACTTACAGGATATGGGAAAACAGAAATGTTGGATAAGTGGCGTGAATAGAATGGTGAAATTTGAAGGGAAGATCTGTATGGATGAAGGGAGAAGGATAGTTAAGGAAGTTTATAAGGAAGCAATGCAAGCTGGTGGGGGGGATGAATGTGGGAATGAATGGATAAAGTGCAGGGTAAAAATGAATAGAATGATTGGATGGGCATCGGATAGATGGATTGAGAAAATGATGGGTGGGGTTGAAGTTAATGAAGTTCTAGAGAGGATAAAAGATGTGGATATGCAAAAGACAGAAGAAAGAATAAGAGGAAGTAGATATAACGTTAAGTTTAAGTGGATATTAGGTAAAGACGGTGCTGCAAGTTATTTGAAATCAGATTAATCGCTAGATTTAGATGTGGGAATGAGGAGGTGGGTAATAAATACTGGATGAAAGATCATGAGAGAATGTGTAGGATATGTGGGAAAAAAAGGAAAAATGGATGCACTGGATGAATGAGTGTGAGGGGATAGAATGGAATGAGGAAGATAAGAAGTTGGGGGGAAATTGGAGGGTTAGTTAGTTTGAGTTTTGAAGAGGGTAAGGGTTTAGTCGTTATGAGAAGGATAATTACAGAAATAAATAGGGAAAGAGGTAAGGGAAAGGGTGCGTGGGAATACGGGAGGGTAAGGGGAGGGTTATGGGTAAAGATGGGATGGTATGGGGAGTTAGAGGGGGACATATAACAAAGCATGGGTTTTCCCTTCCCTCCTGACGTAGTTTAGGATTGTAATATTTTGTTAGGTTAGGTATTAATATTCCTTTCATACTTGTTTTTATTTTTTACTCAAAGCAAGGAATTTCTAACATAATTATATTTAAAAATAATTTAAAATATAGAGTACTCAAAGAATTGATCAGGTTTCCAAATAAATTGAAAGAGAGCAATTTGAAAGTAACAATTTCACAAGATCGTATCAACATTTTAACTAAGGAGAAAAGACAATTGTTAATAAATGATTTCCACACGTTAAATACTGGAGGTCATGCGGGTGCTTCTCATGCCATAAAAACACTTAAAAGATACTTTTGGAGTAATTTAGAAGATGATTAGGAGTATATGTTAGGAGTTGATGTTAGGAGTAAATGTTAGGAGTTTTATTGGACGCATGCCGGAGATTGGCATAGATAGACTCATAAAGAACCACTATGTGTAACAACTACATCTAGTACAGCACTACATAAAGTATTTTTAGATTTGATAGGTCCTTTACGAGTAGATGAAAACAATAATAAGTATATTCTGTCACTTCAATGTGAATTGTCTAAATTTGTGGAATGGTATTCCATTCCAGATAAAGAGGCTTGTACTGTACCTAGGGCTTTTGTTGAAACTTTTCTTTTGCGTTATAGCATTCCATTTAAAATTACAAGTGACCGGGGTACAGAGTTTATGAATAAGGTTTTTGAGGAAGTGTGTAAAATTTTACATATTAAGAGACTCATGAGTACAGGTTTACATCATGAGTCAATTGGGAGTCTCTAGAATTCACACACTTAAGACTTCAAACTTAGGAGCTCATTTACGTGCACAGGTAGCCGATAAGACTGAAAATTGGTCATTCTGGTTTCCATTTTGGTGTTTTGCGTACAATAACACTCTTCATACTAATACTCAGCATATACCTCACGAACTGGTTTTTGCGAAACTTCCAAAATTACCAGCAACCATTACTAGTGAAATAGAACTTTTATAATCCTTTGTGGATTATCCTTTAGTACAAAAATTTAGATTGCAAACATGATGGGCCGATGCTCGAAACAATTTGATTGGTTCAAAGACAGAAAGTAAAAAGAAGTTTGATAGAAAATGTTCGCCACAAATAATTCAAGAGAATGATTTAGTTTTGGTAAAGACATACAGCACTTACAAGTAAGACGCGTTATATAAATGTACGTATAGGGTAGTACAGGTCAAAGATCCCAATTTAGTTATAGGAGTGGGTAACGAAAATATGGAAATCCGCTGAAGTCCTGTATCAGGAATAGGAATGGTTCATGGAGTTGTTTGGTCCTTCTGATAAATTTTTGGCATACAAGGTTGTAAAAATCTTTTTTGTTAGGGGGGTGGTGTGGTAGTATTCGAGGAATGCTTGTATATAATAATGTTTTATAATAAACACACAAGTATACTAATTGTGAAGAAACTTGAAATAACATTGTTTTAATAAGACATAATCCAAGGTGATAATTATTGACTAAAATATTTTGTGGAATATCTGATATTATTAATGGATATCATGTTAATATAATCATATATTTCAAATTAAAATTAATTGCAAATTAATCTCAATCATTTTTATTCTTTTATTTTACTCAAACTGCATAAATTCGAACGTTACTTCATTATTTGTATAATAAATGAAACATCTCTTATTTACGATGTACTTTATTCGTCTCTATCATTGACAGTATTCTTCCAGTCACTTTTCCATTCATTTATTCATTCATATATAAGGTAAGTTCCCCATACAGTTGTGTTAAAGAAAATAGGCTTCAAAGTTTGTAGAAAAGAGAAGTAGTTTACGTATAATTATTAAATTTTAATTTTACGAAAAATTGTTTGAAATAAAATAGAAAAAACTTTAAACAAACTCTACTGCGAAACTTATTTTAGTGTTCTGTTTTGAACAGTTTTTAGTGAAATAGCCGAAAGTTTTGTAAACCTTAAGCTCTGCAACGGCGAGGTCTATATAAGGTAGAGTAATGGGATTAATTCTACTAAATGCAAATTGGAAAGAAGTACTAAACTTCAGAGAAAGTACCGAACTGCCAGAGTTCCGCCATCTTTGATCTAAAAGAGAAATAAAGCATTTTTCCTGTACTAACAAAATAATTTTATTTTAATCGGCCCAGGCGTTTATCTGAACTTCTAAACGTTTTTCCGAACAGTTACTTTTTTCTTTACACTTTGTTCTGTAGAGTTAATTGATTTGACATGCGCATCGCTCATTTTATTTGAGATTCTATTATCCACCTCACTTTTCCTTGCCATTTCTCTGCGTACATCTCTCATTGTATATGAACTGTTACTATTTATGCATTGTTATTTCACTCAATGCGAAACATTTTCTTATCATTTTGAAGTTCGAATAAATATTATGGGAAAAACATTGCAATAAGTCATGTTAAACATTTCTATAATTAAATACTTTATGTGAATACCTTTATTCAAACGGCTGACATATAATATCTAAGGCAAACCTATATTGATGTGAAATGAAATTTATATATTTTAAGTTACTGTAATGGTGATCAAACATTTAATTTTACAAGCAATTATTATTGGTTTGATAAATGTTGATAGTAGTAAGTTTACAACAATTTAGTAACTGCTAACGTAATGCTTCCTTCGCTCTTTCTTTTGTTTCATTATTTAATCCTCTTGTTAGTCACAGAAACTCTCCGATATACACATTTCTTTCATTCTTTTCTATCATTTGCGCCCTTAATTCACTTCTTGATTTATAATATCATGATAAAGTAATAATAACCTTCATTAGCATATAAAAAGAAATTAGAACCCAATTCTATAATATACAAAATGAAATAAAATACAATAAACAAAAAATATATATGCATATATAAAATAATACATATGCAAAACTATCCTAAAACAAACTTAAGTACAGCAAAGATATAATCCAAAATCCGTAGAAAGAGGGTGAGATGCAAAGAGATGGGACTACTTACACCCTTTCATCATCTGTCCACACGATTTGTACACATTCATTCACCCTGTGCTTCCATTGGCTCATCCTGTTACTCATATTCTACATCTTCTTTCCATATCATTCATCCAATATTTGTTTCTCCTTCCTTCACTTTCACACCTAAATCTAGCAAACATCTTCTTTTCATCCACACTCATTTCTGAACTTAGATATTGAACTACCTCTCCATCAATCATTAGATGTATGCAATGTTCCAATTATACTTATTATTTCTAATTCTCTCCATTCCTGCTTGGAACTCTACATCCCGTGCTATTTGTTCTACTTTGTTCTCACAGAGCTCACTCTCTATCATTCTGTCGTATCACTTTACAACTTTGATACAATTTCTTACCATCTACAACTTTCGTACAAATTACTCCTCTATTTAACCCATTAATTACTTTTTCCCCTTTACGTACATCCTTCATTGCTTCCATGTACACTATTCTAACAATCCTCTCATGGTCATCCATCATCACTTTCTTCCCATAGTTAGCCACCTTTTTTATCTCATATACCCGGCTACTTTACTCATTCTTCTTCTCATGCTTTACAATTTCACTTAGAGTAGACCTCTCCAACCCAACATCACTTTCATAAATTTTACTACCATTCCTTTCATTTTTTTCTTTCTTTAACTGCTGAGTTTCAACATCACATAAGAATATACTTTTTATACAAACCCTAAGTACCATCATTATCATTCTTATCGAATCTCCACAATTATCTTTCCATATAAATCCCATTCTTTCCGCGGCCGAATTTGCCTTCTTAACTGAATCACTTGACCCTGATATGTGTTATTCTTATCTCTGTTATGCGTTCAACGTAACAAAAATATTTGGGCCCCAACTTGTTATTATTCTCAAATAAATTATTCAATTTTTCTTTTATCATGATAGACTATCTACCGTATTAGACATTTAAAATATGCACAAAAAAAATTACTAACTACAATTTTCGAAAATTTGTTTGTTTCTGGGATTATAAATTATATTCCGCTTAATTGTAATCGCCCCCACCAGATTGTTTAAGTAAATCACACCACAAATTCATACAACAAAAATTCACACAAAAAAATTCTGGGTTTTTTCCCGCATAAAAACGTAAAATTTTCGGAGAAATTGTACCAAAATTACCCGGCGCTTCGACCATATATGTCACGATTTTTTTAGGACGGAGGGTTGTTCTCTCCGACGTGACGTGGGAGAGAGGGGACTTTTATATGGGTTAGCGTAACAGGTACAATTATAGGTACCTGACTCCTTCGTTATTTTATAAGATAAAACTTTAGTTCTAGCTACTTCTAGCAAAGTTATTACTTAAATAATTGATGCGGAACGACCTAATGTAAGTCTCCCAGTTAGCGCGACTTAATTTTGAATAAAACACTAGGCCGAACCATCGCTAAGGTGGACGTACCGTTTTCTAACTGTACTTTTGTGAGTGAGTAATTACTGGTAACGTCAATTCTTAACGATAGTCATAAGTCTTAATACTTCAGGCAGCAGAAATGAAACAGTTATTAAACTTAACTAAATTGTATTGGTCGTTAAAAATTTTTACATGTAATCCAATGACATGCTCATTCATTCCCATAAAATAAACAACGCTTTGCAATTAATAAAACAAATCAACACTTGAATAAAAGTGACTTTATGATTTGTTCAGTTCATAAAGACCAAAAAATGTTAAATTAGGTACCTACAGATTTTGCCGCTGTACACAAACTATTTATTTATGATTTTAGAGTAACACACCATTATCTTAATTATTTATTTATACTTATTTTATCTTTACATTGATCAACAAACTTGTTACTAATTAAACTCGACTTCATTCATCAAAATTATACTCAAGTTAATTTATCTGAATTATTCCCAAAAATATTAATGCTAAGTACCGTGCTAAATTAGACGAATGTATAATATAATACTTAATAAATTTTTGATCACACTTTAATTAGACATGACTTTATTTTTTATTTAATTATTAATCTAATATTATGTTATTCCGGATTATTATTTTGCTACTTAGTTGGGCATTATGACCTTCGACGGACCCCCGACTTTCCTATCCCTTACTGCTGTGGGTGAACCGTTTTTATACATCTCAGGTCCCCTTCCACATTTCCATATGCATACGTTTAGTCATGATTAATTTGTATCTCATTAGAGCATTCTAGAATATTTTCTATAACACCTGTGTGACATCGGTCAGTGGACTTTGTTCCCATGCATAGCTTCTATGTACAATTGTGCTTCTATGATTTGTTTAAGATATAATTAATTAGCATAGGATATAATCAATAACTAATATTTATCTTCGTACTTTGATCATAGAATAGATCTATAGTAAGTTCCCCTTATCTAAAATCTTATTTACAATGCTAAACCTTTTATGGCGTCTAATTATTTTAACGCATTCACCTAATTTGTGAGTATTTACTGTCCAATTCTTTTACATCAACCTAAACAGAATCTCTATTTTCGCACACTTCTTATTATACTCCACTGCTTCTTATATACTCCACCTTCATTGTTCAACTTGTTGACACTTTTATTCTCTCTAACAGTCTTTTAGCCATGTCTTAGCTAATCTTATTTTTCATAAATCATACTTTTCTCTTCCTTCTTACTTTCTCCCTCAAATCTCTCTTTATCATGCTTCTCACTTCATATTCCCATTCCTTAAACTATCAATCAGCTTACTCTTCTTCTTCACATCCCATATATGGAGAATATTTCTTTTTAGTATACATTATATGACTTTACATACTTAAGAAACTAATCAAATGTATGGGATATTTATTTTATTTCATTCCATATCTATTGTCAATACACAACTGGGTTTAATCCTCTTTTTATGAGAATTTATTAAACAGCTTGCTGAAGCAAAAATTCAACGCAAAACATGTCGACCAAAAATTATACGAGCCAAAATTATACTACCAAAATGACTGACCCTTGTAAGTATTCATTGAACCCACCTTGTGAAACCTTGTATGATAGACTGCTCGAAATAAGATTACCACATGGAGCGAACATTACAGGATTTGCAGATGATGTTGCTGTAATTGTCAGCGCAAAAGAGTATATCCAACTGGAGAACATTGGCAACAAGTGTCTCAAAATAGTAAGCGGCTGGATGAAAGAAAACTCTGGCTCCGGAAAAAAACTGAATCCATCCGTTTTAGGCCGGAGGAAATTGGTTAGTTGGCCGTAGAAAAATAGAAATACCTACATCGGTTAACTTCAAACAGAAAGTGAAATACCTTGGCGTTGTTCTTGATCGTAGTCTGAAGTTCAGTGATCACATAAAGGCATTGGCGGAAACAGCGACACCACACGAGCATCAGTCTTATGCCATCGCGACTTATGCCAAGAGTCAGAGGACCCAGCACTGCGGAAAGGAAGCTCTTGTCCTTGGTACTGCAATGCAGCGTTGTTGTATGTGGTGTCAGTATGGGCAAAAGGAGTGGAAGTAGGCAAGACAAAAGGTCTGCTACAGAAAACATAACGACTCGGACTTTTAGCACTATCGGAGTACCTCCAACGACGCTCTCTGTGTCCTTTCGGTCATCCCCCCGATTGATCTTATTATGCACAAAAGAGAGGACTGCGATAAACTTAAGACGGATCAAGTGACCGCCAGAAATAGTACACTTACAAAATGGCAGAGCAAATAGACACTTTCAGAACGTGGTAAATAGACAAAGATCCTAATACCGGAAATGAAACCCTGAGTTTCAAGAAGCAATACCGTGCTAAATTTCTGGGTTACCTAGTGCTTGGCTGGCCATTTGCTTCATTTCTAGCCCGTACTGGATATATGGAGACCCCCGAATGCGAACATTGTGAACAAACAAACGACGACGCCGACCACACTCTGTTCATTTGCAGCGCCTGGGAGCAGGACCGCATGGATTTAGAAGGGAAGCTCCAAAGGACAATAAACTCCTCTAACAGAATCATGCTAGAATCACCAGACAAATGGCAGCTAAACTCCAACTGCATGGCGAACATAATGAAAACAAAGCAGGAAATTAATGTAAGAAGAAGACGAGTATAATGAACTCGAAATAACTAAACTGAAGGAGGCCCAAGATCCATTCGGACGCAAGATAATAGGAGAGCAGGTGTACACCAAGTAATTGGGATGAAATGGGGGAATAGGACAAAATACCTGAACGCAGGTTTCACATGCGGTTTTCACATGAATAAATGTGAAAATGGCGTGGTAGCTTTTTGTGTCGCATGGGTCCCTTGAGATGCGGATGCTCATCCTACATCCACAACAAGAGTGTGTGAAATTGCGTCGTTTGAATGAAATAAAAAGAAGTGCATACATGTTTAATCATTGTTACCCAAAATGCACCGGAATGGTCGACGCCGATGGTATTCTCGTTGGTACGGATGCGTCTACATATACCAAATAGTACAGAGTTCGTGGACAACGTTGCTTGATGGGCCTTTCTGTGGTGCGGTCTCTGTTGTCGTCGCTGTTTCGATACGCTTGAGGGTTAGCCTCCTTGTTCCTCTGGTGTCGACCTCGTCACTATCGCATAGAAGTCGTAGATTGCAGGGAATGGTTACGAAATGTTTATGGGCGTGTGAGAAGAAATGAGTGTGAAGATAAGATAAATAAAAGATCGATAGATTCAGCCTAAAGTTCATAACGGACTTTAGATATGTACCTGATCTCTAAGCAGGAAACCATAGAATATTTGAGGTAGAAGATTCCGCTGGAACTAAGAAGCCATAAAAATAAAACGTTATGAAATAAAAGAAGAAACCTCTCCTCGAAAAAGGAGTCTAACACATACATCAATGTATAATTTTATTTTCGAGCTGTGTTTGTGTAAGTAAAAAGCGTGAAAAAAGATGGTCTAACTGAGCGCAGGTGTACGGAAGAACTATAAACCACTTGATTCCTTATAATTTCTTATGCTTTTATGCGAAGAAAAGGACCACCGGAGGCCAGGAGTTATACATATTGCACCAGATGTATCTTCTATGTATCTATGTACCTTTCTACATCTTCTATGTATCTATGTACCTTTCATACAGTTTTTATTGACTTAAAATAATGTCTCGTTCTATTGTTGATGATTATTATTATTATAAATTGCTTCACTCGATTCTTCATTTATAAAACAAGAAATGATATAATGTTCAATATAAAAAAATATTTATTTGTTTACGGCAACCGGTGGTCTGCGACCGATAATAATTTATACTACCATTTCCAACCATCATGTTTTTTCGTCCACCTATACCACAAATGTCAATAGTTTTCTCTGCATCCATTCCCCTGCTAAGCCAATGTTACACTTTCCTAACTCTACAATCCTTGCGGTTCCAATAATTCCATAACAATAATTCCACCTTGCAGTCAATAACTGGTTCCATATTTATATTTGGACTCCTTTTGTAATCAGTTTACTTATTCGTTTCCGAAATGCCATATAATCTTTGTTCCCAATGCTGCTTCCCATTCCAAACCCTGTACATCTATTTCTGTAGTTCCTACTTTAACTTCCATAAATAATCCTCCATTTGCTCATGCTCTAGTACACCTCCTTTTTGTTTCTTGCATGCTCTGGAAGCAGCCCTCTCATCTGTTCTCATCTATACGCTTTATTACTATCTATTTATTAGATATCATTTGATACATTTGATGAGGGTTCTGTTTCTGTAGTTTACCACTTCTATTGAAATAATTACCAGAAATTGCAAATTTGCTGTTTAGATTTTTTTAATGCTTCGAAAATCTCGGCTGTGTTAGTGATGCACAATTATTTCTTTTGCTGTTTTGTATAAACAGTTTTTCTTTATTTAATCCATAATTACAGATCAATATGACGCACCGAAAGATGGAGATACAAATAGTTCTACATTAGAACTATTCCAGGAGCTAAACATTTCAATGGCCACAATTTTAAACTTGTATATAGACATCAAGAAAGTTCTACAGAACTCACGAATTCAAGCCTCTCACGAAGAAGATTTAAATGAAACTGTCATCCAATGGCTACTAATGATTTATGAAGATTACAGTAATATCATCGAAAGTACATATAAAGCTGTGTCAAATTTTAAAGAAACCATCTTTAATAATATAATTAAACTAAACAACCATAATTTATTAGCACCGCAAATTTCAAGTTATAACCAACCATTAAGGATGGTATATTATAAAGGACAGAATACACTTGTGCATGTAAAACAATTATATAATCAAATCAAGAAGTTAAAAAAATCTCAGAGAATAAAAATTTACAGGGAAATCATAAATATTTGTCATGATAAGGGAATGCGTTTTTATAAAAATGATATTCTTGGTTATAGCATTGCTAATAGCGTAATCAAAATTAATATTTCTGATAAAACAATATTATCAGAAAATGATGCTTTCCAAATTGGAAGAGTGTTTTCCTCTCTCACTGCTGATTTTCCAGACATATGGAAAACAGTAGACTATGATTATATAAATTTGATTAACTCCATAAGAAATTTCAATTCAACTAATTAAAACTATTTAGCTAATAGTGTGTTCTATTTCTGTTTAATAATTGATTCATTATATTAAAATCTGGTATCAAATGAAAATCATCGGTAATTGGACATCAGGTTTTATTGAAAAAAACAACAAATCAGCAAACGTTTCGAGCCT
>WYDF02301351.1:0-15565 GCA_009867245.2 Adranes taylori
AACTTTCTTATATCTCTCCTGACGCCCTTTGAGATGTCTCTATTTAGGATTCGTAGTTGGTCTGCATTCGTGGTATGTTTGAAACTTAGTTCCCTTCTCTGTTTCATAAGACTCGTTGTGTTTTCACTAAGCTTATCCTTTGGCTTCTTATTTCTTGAGCAGCACCGTTTTTGTAGCATATGAATGTCAAATAAACCAGATTTCTTTGAAATGTTTGAATTTTTTATTTTGTAGGTGTAATTGTGAACATGCGTATTTACACTCATAGATACACAAAACTCAAATAGAAACAATACTGCCCACATTTGCACCTCAAAATTTTTCTACAAACCCTAATATTGTAATATAAACATGTTCACAATTACCCCTAAAAACTTCGGAAGCGATTTTTAATTAGGGCATTGTAAACCGTCTATAAAAAATATGAAGTTGATAGAGAAATGAGTAAAATATTTGCGCGACAAGTCAAGTTTTTATTTCGATGCATCACATAATTACTCCACGTGGCCCTAGTAGCACGGATCTTCACACTTTTATATATTTATACTGCTGAATATTCTGTATTGAGCATCATATACATTTATTTATAATACAAATTTGAAAGGAAATTTTTAATGACTATTTTTAAATCATGTTTAATTTTCATTATGTGTGCCGCTTCCGTATTACCAATATGTTTAATTTGCTTGCAGCTGTAACAAATCCATTAGAAGATGTAATGAATTTTGTTCGTACGTACGACGAGAAATATTCACCTAATCATCCTGTATTTTATCAAGGTACTTATAACCAAGTACTAAATGATGCCAAACGAGAATTGAAATTTCTATTAATTTATTTACATAATGAAGATTGTGAAGACACTTTACAATTTTGCAGGTAGGAATAGCACGTTTCAATCAATATAAAAGTTGTACGTAAAATGTAATATGTTCAATGTCTCGTATTTAAGGCAGACTCTACTTTAATATTTCCAACTTTTATCCATTCTAGTCCTTATCATTTGTATTTTTATTAATTGATTTTATTTCTTAGAAATACATTGTCAGATCCGTTAGTCATTCAATATATCAATACGCATTTCCTGTTTTGGGCATGTTCGACGAAAACAGGCGAAGGTTATAAAGTCATGCAGTTAATGCGCTGTGGTTATTATCCATTTGTAGGGGTGGTTGTATTGAAAGATGGTCGGATGACGATCGTTGGCCGAATGGAAGGATATTGTGACGCAACAACTTTCCATGCGAGATTAGCACAACTTGTACGTGAATTTGAAGCGAATCTAGTTACAGCTCGAGCATTGAGGTTAGTTAATATTTTACATCTATATTTGTTTGTGTTAATAAAAAATTATAACAGTATCAACTTTGGAATCTATTAAGTTAAATAATAGGCATTTGGTTCCCTATGTTTCATATACTCGTTCTTCAAGCCTATATAACATAACTCAAGTGAGAGATGTTATATTTTCTCTGAAACGCAATGTGATTAAGGACATTTATGGACTGACTACCAGCATCTTAAAAAACTTACGTAAATCACACTCTTAACAACATTAATTAATAGTAGTCTTGAATATTGTACCGTGCCAGCTGCTCTAAAATTAGCAATTGTAAGTCCAATTTTCAAAACGGGCGACGTAGATGACGTTAACAACTACCGGCCTATATCTATTCTTCCGATCATTTCTAAAGTCATCGAAAGAATTATTTATAAGAGAATAAGTGTGTTTTTGGAGGGCAATAACATTTTAAGTGGCAAACAATTTGGTTGCAGAAAATATAGAGGCACGTGCGATGGAATAAGAAATTTCGTTGAGATATCTCTTAGTTGTTTCGAAAAGGGTGACCATATTGTGGAGTTATCAAAGGCATTTCACTGCATCTATCATGATATCCTCACAAAATATGGCTTTGATAATAGTGCAATTAAGATAATTCGGTATTACCTATGTAATCACTTCCAGTGTGTTAAAGACATTGGTATTATCTCTGAGAAATTGGAAGTAAATCACGGAGTCCCCCAAGAGTCAATACTTGGACCTCTCCTTTTTCTTCTTTACATAAATGAACGTCCACAGTATCTCCAAGGCAGCCAAACTTTAAGTATACTTCACGCAGATTATACCACAATTGTCTGTCAAAATGCAAATGAAGAACTACTTAGATGCGCTGGCGAGGTAGAGCATAAAGTCTGACTGGATCGTAGGCTTAAAGTGAGCCTTCAAAAGAGTCAAAAATTATTTCTCAGCTGACGACGACACAACTGAACAGCACATGTGTACTCCGCTAAATTCCTTGGAATAAATCTAGACCCAGCTCTAAAGTGGTACAATCATTGGGAAGAATTAGCTATCAAACTAGCTAAGAACATGTATCTATTAAGCAATGTATCAAAATTTCTATCGGCATATGCGCTACGTAATATTTATTTCGCCTTATTCTAATTCCATTTATCCATATTAGTGTGGGGTCACTCTGCATCCCGAAATCGCATCTTTGGGCTTCAACGACGTGCGATTAGGATTATTGCGGATTTTGATTACAGAGCTGACTGCAAAAGCTCATTCAAGGCTTTAAACATTCTGACCTTTTCCAGCTTATACATTCTGGAGTGTCTCTTATATGCTAAGAAATATGGTATCAGATTTGCGATGCAAGGTGACAGCCACACCTATTGCACACGATTTTCAGATCATTCGTGTTGACTATCTGAGATTAGCTAAATCTCAAAATGACCCAAATAATTGGAGTATTTTTTTTAACAAGTTACTTAAAAAATAAGAGAAATGGATTTCTTGAGGTTTAAGGATATCATTAAAACTGCTCTTATTTATTTCAGTTTTTATGGTATTAATGATTTCCTGACATATAAGCATTTCAATGTTAAGCTCGCTGAGCTATTGGTGGGGTGCTGAGGTCTTTCCGTATGTACGATTGCATGAAGTTAATATTATGTAACTTATATATCTATTGTATATGAAATGTAATATGTGTGTGGGTAATGTAATATGTACATGTGATGTATCTTGTATATCTTTACTAGATATTATTTTATCTGACAATTGTAAACATTTTTATATGATGGCAAGCAATATATATTCTATTCTATTTATGTGTAATTGTATTCTATAATACAATATCTTTCCATATTCAGAGACAATTACTTACTTTCTCCCACCAAACATTGTTCTTACATTGCTTCCTACAAATAAAAAGAAAATAATGATTAAAAGATTACAAAAAACTTAAAATAAAATGAAATTATTATACAATAAAAATGTACAACCATAACTTGTTTTATTGTCCACATTTCCCAATTATTAACTCTCTAGTTTATTTTACTCTTGGTTTTCCATACAAATTCAATAAATGAAATTTTTGGAACACTAGAATGTTTAATTATTCAACAAATCGACTCCAATTCTGTAACGAATTTCTAATTAAAAAAATACTTAATTAATAATTGCAGAGTTGAGCAGAGTATGAATAGATCTCTCAGGGCATACCAGGATGAAGCATTTATGGAATCGCTTAGAGCTGACCAGGAAAAAGATCGGAAACGAGAAGAAGAGAAAAGAGCTGCTGAAGAAATGCAAAGGCAGATTGAAATGGTATTAAAAAATTTTATACAAAATATAAAAACATTGTACGAGCTCATCGTTCATAGTCAAAATTAGAAGTTTTACTACATACTACATAAACCTAGTGTGTAATCTTTACCGTTCAATTTATTAGTTACTATTGTATACCCTAGATACGTAACATTTTATTTGTTTTATTTCATGCCCATTTAATTTAATTTTCGAAATTGTTATTTGTTTTTCAGTGTGGAATTAATTACTACACATTCAGGACCAACCAGTTTATATATGTCCCTTTTCAACCTTCTTGTCGCTATTTATATTTTTCTTCTGGTTCTACTCCGGGATATGTTTCCTTAGATATCCCATGTCGTGATCTATTTGATATAAAAAAATGACGTCGGTCCAAGTAGATGATTGTGGAACTTCACTTAATATTTTGGCTGTTTTGTTAAGTCTGTTGTTTGAAATAATGCCACCAATTTACATTGCAATTTTCAGCTGTTTTTAACACCTGTCGCTTATTTAAATGATCTTTCGATACAAGAAATAGGAAAAATTAATTCTGGAGTTGTTTTCGAGAAAATAAAGGAAATAATCCATGGAATAAAGTTTATTTGAATGTTCTATCTATTCAGGTTTCTGAAATATTGTAACAAAATATTTCAACGTGACAATTTTGCATTTCATCCGTGATATTGAAATGGGATAAAAGCACTGCAAGAAACTATGGCTGTACACGTTTTTAGCACCCTAAAATTATACTTATGACAAAAGTAAAATTATTTTTATACCCTTACATCATCACAATTATTGTCTACATTATTTTTTTTATTAAATTGCTGGCAATTTTGCAGAGAATTTAATTTATAACTCCATTCATTTGAAACAAAGTTAATTGTTCATATGCAGGAATTTGAAGCCGAACGATGTAGAAAAGAAGGTATAGCAGAAGAAAAACGTTTATCGGTAATAAAAGTACCTATTGAACCGAACACAGATCATCCGGATGCTATTCATATTGTGATAAAGTTACCATCTGGTACGCGGCTCGAAAGGAGGTTTTTGAAGTCACATTCCTTGGAGGTATGTTTGTGTAATTACTTTATATCTAAAATGTAATTTCTATATCATTTAAACAGTCCTCATATGGTTTGAAGTAATTCCAATTTGAGACTAACTCAGATGTGTCGGTGATTTTGAACTGGTCTAAATCATGAATTAAAAATAAATGAGATCATTCGTTAATTCCCATAACATTTGTTTACATTACCGTGGCCTAAAACAATATTTGCTAAATTGTAAAATTTGTAGTGTTAGATCAACATTAATTCAGTTCATGTTTATTTTGACAGCGGACCAAATCAGTTATTGAATGTTTTAAATGCACTAAAGGTTTGAAAAATAAAAGTTGCTTTTGCTCAAAAAAATGTTGAAATCTTTTTACATACCAAGATAGTGAATATAATTTTAAAAACTTCAGAAATCTGAAGGATTTTAAAAAACAAAATATATTTTTATGTAGTATCGTTCATACACAAGCAATAAAGCAAAGAGGACCAAGAACTTTTGAAAGACATGAGATTAGGCAGTTATAAATATTTTTCATCTACTAATAATTCTGTGAAATTCCTGTTACCAAGAGGTTTTTTTTTTTTTTTTTGATACTTTTCAAATATCTGCTGGACGAGTTTAACTTGTGCTCTTAATGCCGATACACCTGGAACAGACTATCGTGGAAAATGCCCGGATCATCTCGAAAAACAAGTGAAGATAAAATACAGGTTATAAAAGAACACATTTTAAGTTTTCCCGCATATGAAAGCCACTATAATCCAACTCTTCATACTCCAGGTCGAAAATATTTAAGTCCTGATCTAGAAGTTTTGATTGAACTGAGTTGAACTAATTTGATCTGTTTTGATTTCCGTGTTCTCGAATTTATGTGTTCCCTTATTCCCTTGTTCTTTAAGTATGCATTAAGTACACAAAAACTCGCTAGTATTCACATGCAACTTTGTGTAAAATAAGATTTTATTTTTCGTATTCTCGTTATCCCGTATTAAGTATATAAAAAGACGCGCGTATTCGAATTTAAGTCAAAATTTCAAGAATATGTGTTCTCGTATTCCCGCATTTTTATTATACAATTATTTGGAGTAAACGTGTTTCAAGTCAATCAGTTTTCGAGTTTTGCGAACACAAACATAGGGATGTTAATATAAGATTTATATTTTTTTTTTGAGAAAAGTGTGACCTCGCATCAATAATTGTTAATGCACAAGTGTGTCTCACTTCGCACAGGGTACAAAGAAAATATGTTATCCAAACTACGACAAAGCTGATTATATCTCTATCAACCGTTTCATCAATAGCTCATGGAGAAAACTGGCAGAAGATAATCGCAATGACACAGCATTGTATACAATTCTGAATGAATCCATCCAAAAACATGTGCCACTGCGAATCAAAAAAACAAAACAAAAAAATGTTCCATGTTCAAAAGAGATATCGATAACATCATCCCACGTTGCCACGTTGCATTTAAATCCTACATTTATCCCACGTTGCATTTAAAACAAGCAACGTGGGATAAATGTAGAAGTACAAACAATGAAAATGATTACAGAGTCTACCGAAAAATTAATAACACTCATATCAATAATAAGAAATAGCAGAGCAAACTACGAAAATCATATAATAAATAAAGGAGGTAACTTCTTTTACAATTATATATCCAAGTCGCTTACAACGAAAACTGCCATTATCGCACTTCCGGACAGCGAAGAGGTCACAACCAAACCAGCGAAGCTTTGCCGGATGTTCAACATGGCTTCCTCCCTGACCGGTGAAAGCCAACGGTAGTCTGTCCGGCCGGTACAATGTTGAGAGCGGAGTTCCGCAGGGATCTGTATTGGGACCTCTACTGTTCGTTCTATACGTTAGTGACATGTCAAAAAGCATCCAATGTAAAATTAGTCAGTACACAGATGACACTAAACTATATGGTAATCCAGTAACGCAGAACATAATACTTGAAGAGGATCTAAACAAAATATACAAGTGGACGAAGCAATGTCCCTTAACACTGAACGTATCAAAATATGTGTACCTCTACATTGGGAAAAATAATCCAAAAGTTGGATAGTACCAAATGAACAACCTCTAAAATCAGTAAGGGGGCAGTGTGACTTAGGAGTCATAATTTCGGACGACCTGAAATGAGAAAAACAAATAAATGTACTAAATAAAGCAAACACTACAAATTACCTAATCCAAAAATCATTCTCTGATATTAATACAACAAATATTGTTACCAATTATAAAACGTGTGTAAGGCCTATTTTTAAAGATGCTGTGTTAGTGTGGAATGCGTACTACAAGAAGGACATTCAATTAATGGAGAGAGTACAGCGAGGAGTCACTAGTATCAGGGCACTTCGTCATCTGAATTATGAAAATAGACGTAGAAGTCTGGCCCTAGATACACACGAAAACAGAATATTTCGCGGCGACATTATCGAAACAGATACGATTCTCTCGGGACACTACTCGTGCAAACTTTCCGATATTTTCACGCTTAGGTCGAACACTCCTGGCAACAAAATCAAGCTGCAGACAGAAAGATGTACAAACAATCCAAGAAAGTTCTTCATTTTGAACAGAGTTGTGAACCGTTGGAACGCGCTCCCAGAAGTTGTAGTGTGTGCTAGTGGAAAAAATGAATTTAAAACCAAATTTGATAAACAGATATCTATGCAAACATATAAAACTATTATCCAGCCCGCAAATATCGGTGTTTTCAGCTGCGGCGGTCATAGTGCGCGCTACCGACAGACTTATCAGCAATAAGCTGCCTCTGTTATGGTAATAATAAAACTTAATAGCAATAGGTTCACCTTAATAACAAAAATTTAATAGCAATAGAGCACTCAGATCTGAACAGGATATACTACTTTAACTATACTACTTTTAGTCGCTGTTTTTATCTCTAAATGCGAAGATTAACTTTTATAACATGCACACTATTCTTTAAGAGAATAGTGTGAAGACTATTCACAATTGATATTTTATTGGAAAAGAAACCCTTCATTAATTTTGTTATACTGATCAATTGTTTTAAATTTCGTTTAATACAGTAATATGGAAGATTACATTGTAATAAATTTATATTTGCAGAGTATTTATTTCTTTGTATTCACACACCCAAATTCGCCGGACGAATTTGAAATTATAACTAATTTTCCGAAACGCACCTTAAAATGTCGTCGTACGCATTCACAAGAAGTGATACAGACCATTGAAGAAGCGGGATTAAAAAACAGAGAAGTACTATTCGTTAATGATTTAGATGCGTAGTATTGAATGGAGGATAATGTATATTAAGTAATTTTTTGATATATTTGTTTATATGTATAAAAAACGATAGACTTTTGACTGCATTTTCAAATTATATTAATTTTTTAAGTATTTAATTTGTAAAATATAATTTTGTACATATTCATATTTGGTTATTCATATTTGGTTTTTCTTGGAAAATTCGATTTTATTTATTAGTTCTGAATAATGATTAAACTTAGTAATTTAGATAGAGCTTTTCGAGATATCGGAAAGTGAAATCTAAAATTACTACACATATACGTTTAAATTTGCGATTATGTTAATGGCCGATTATAACTCGCCTCAATTTGTGTAGGTTGAGGTTTCTGTGTATGTTGATAAACCAAAGTCGCCAGCGATGTCAGTCTTTAGTAGCAAGGACAGTAAACTTTTGCTGTAAATCATACAGGAACAACCTGATTGGAATTTTATTTGGACCACTTGCTTTTCCAATCTTGGCCATTTTGATAGCTTTTTCAACTTCATCTTTGGTTATTGGAACTGCATTTGTTTTTTTTCCTGTGCTACATGAAAATTACTTCACTCGTTATAAAAATATTCAATATACTTCCAAATTTCTGACTTACATTCTCATGTATTATACATTATCACAACTAAATAATTCCTTGTTAAATATACATAAGTAGCCTGTTAATTGTTCTGGCTTGTTTTATATATTTGGCCAGTGATGCGTTTACTATGAAGTTATTTTCCCTTATTTTATAAGTATTTTTTATCTTTGCTTTTATGTTCACCGGCGTAGTTTTGGTAGAGAAAATAAATCGCGTTTTACTCTATAAATTTTCTGATTATGTTAGTTAACTGCCATGAATTATACTTTTCCATCTTTTCTAATTTGAAACTAGCATTATCCTAAAACATACTGTAGTTGATTCATTTGATGTTTAAATTAGGAACAAGATTATTACAATTAATTATATAAAATTATAATTATTGTTAACAAGAAATTTACTTTATAAATGTTGAAGCGCATAATATCATTAGTTTGCATATATAATTTATTTTATTTGTTAATACTAACTGGTTGCAATTGTGTTTTTAATTGATTTAATATTATTTTTGACTCGGAACCTTTTTGTTATTCAGTGCGAAATGATTGTTATTATGTTACATAAGTTATGTCAATTATTTGGTTTTTGGTTTGTATAAAATGATTCAAACAATAAATTGTATATAGCCATAAAAATAAGTTTATTTTGCATAATTTTCCTGTTTTTTTTTCAAATTCTGTCAATCCTTTGTCATAAATTATTCTTTTTTTTTTGTACGGAGTGTAAAGTCGCCGCATACTAGTCTAACCACCCCACGTGGTTAGATTAGTTATGTGGGGCTTCACTCATGACCCATGGGGTTCCATGCCTCACAAGCAGTACCCGCTAAAACCTTGGGGGCCAGTGTACATTCTATCGAGACCCGTTTGTATACATTAACTCAATCATAATGGTCAAATGTTATTTTCCTACCTATTTTACCGCTCTCATTTTGTTAGAGAGTGTTTTCTTGCTACCCAGAGGTCTCAGTGACTTGAGAGCGGTGCGTACCATGCCGCTGACTGTTTTCTATTTGGTTCCACTTTAGCTCTGGAACTGCCTTCTGACTAAGAATATTTGTTGCCAATGTAGAAAGACGTCCTAAATTTTTTTCGTTTTGTGCAATCCTATTGCAGATGCCGTGCGGAGATAAGGCAGTACCTAAATGATATTCTAAGGCGTCTTTCGGCGTTTCAGGACTTGCAACAAAGACACTGCTTTTGCTGCCACTGCTGCAGTACTCACAGCAATCGGATACTCTTCGGTCAAAGCCGAAGAAGTGAAGATATTCTCCAAAACTATAATGCCCCGTTAGCACTTGTATGAGATGGTAGCTGAGGTTACCCAGTTTGGCTTCACGCCACAGTTGGACATTGGGTATCAGCTGATATTTATTTAATTATTTTATTTTTTTATTTCAATCCCACACTAATACAATAATAATATATAACTATAATACTACTAATTAAAGGATTACTTTATTCTTAAGAAAAGTAATACAACACAATTACATATTGAGCATAAGTCTAAGAATACCAGCCACGGAAACATATATATTAATTACAACGTGAGCAATTCTTAAATAGACATCACTTATTTTATAAAACCATATTATAGTCTACAGACACTTTATAAATATACTATAGACCGAACACATCAGAAACACATTATAGTCAGAATTATGTATTTAAAGGGATTGGTTATCCAGTAAACGACTCATCAATGTATTCATACCTGTGTTTAGAATATCTATACTACAAAAATTGTCAATGTATCTGCATATTTTTATTCGAGTCGAGTTATTATGGTGTTTAGTACAAGGTATTTGGTCATAAAACATCTGAGACTTACGACTTTGCAACCTAGGAATTTTGAAATTTAAATTTAATAGTATAGGATCATTGATTTTGTTATGAATAAATTTATATATAAACTTGATACATGTTACAATCCGCCTTTTTCGTAAAGTAATCATATTAAATTCTCGTAGCAAAGATGTTGTCGGGTACTGGAACACAGGATAAGAATTATGTTTTTTATAGTATAAGTATCTTAGAATTTTTTTTTTGTACTTTATCCAACATATTTATGTAGACTAAGTGTACTGGATCAAAGATTGTATTATATTCTAGTATTGGACGTACCATTGAGTTATATAGACACGTGAATACATTGATGTTTTTAAAATCTCTTTAATTTCTGGTGACAAACCCAAGAGTTTTGTTAGCTTGTGTAGATATTTCTTCAATATGATAAGAATATGTTAACCTATTCAAAAATTATTCCCAGGTCTTTTATATTGCGTACTCTATCTAGTTTAATGTTATTTATGGTGTAGTCAAATTTGATATTTGTTTGTTTTCTTGAGTAAATAATGTATTTACATTTCTTGATATTTAAAGAGAAATACTTCGCAGTAGCCCATTTAGATAGGATTTCAATACTCTTTTGTAATATTTTACAATCTGTAGCACTTTTAATCTTGTAAAATAGTTTCGTGTTACCGGCGAAAAGTAGCTTTTCACAAGATAGGCTTTGTATTAAGTAATTTGAATAGGCTAAACATAACAGTGGTACTAAGTTGGATCCTTGTGGAACTCCACTCGTTGGTTTATAGATGTTTGATTTCATTCTATTAATTTCAACAAAATTATACTTATTAGTTAGATGTTAGTGAGGTTATCTCACTAACACTTGTTAGTGACATAACCTGACTGATAGGTGACTTATTAGTGAGGTTATCAGTGCAAGTAATGTGTCAGACAAACCTAACAGTTTTAATTTATTTATAAGTTTCATATGATCAACGCAATCAAACGCCTTGCTAGTCAATATAAATAGTACTTCATAACTCTCATCTAATGCACTTGAAACATATTGCACAAATCTAGTTAAGTTTGATGCTGTTGATTTTCCTTTTCGATATCCGTGTTGGCCGTCTGACAGTTGCATGTCTACTAGATAATATAAAGAGGCACGAAGCAGTATCTCGAAAGATTTTAGAAAAATTAGGGATGATACTAATAGGTCTGTAATTCACGATTTTAAGTGAGCAGCCATTTTTATACACAGGAGTGACCCGTGTGTTATTCCAGCAATCGGGAAATGTACCCTTTTCAAATCACAGATCATAAATTATTTTCAGTGGTTTCGCAAACACTTCTTTGCAGTCATTTATCATAAATTCTAGAATTTTGTTCGAACTACATAACATTCTATGTTTTAATTGCATTTATTATATTTTCTTCAGTAACTGAGTCAATATGAAGATAATATGATGTTTTATTCGAGCTCTCTACATATTGATTAAAACTCAGTGAATCGGTGTTGATATATACAGATTCAAATTGTTTGGCAAATGCGTTACATATTGATGTTGAATTATTTAGTTCTACATTTTCATGTCATTCTTCCGAGAATTTGAGAGTGATTTCCTCGTTTTGATTTAATATGGCTCCATAAACTTTTGGATCTTACAAAATGTTATTTTCAATTTTAGTAACGTATAGTAAATCATCTGATTTTATATTCCTTTTCACAATTTTTCTGTATTTAGAATGCTGAGTTTTGTAATACTTAGATTTGGTTTTTCTGTACATATTAAAATAATGTTTCTTTATCTTGATATTAGTTATTGTTTCTTTACTAAACGACTTTGAATTCTTTGATTTCAAGATTGACGTCTTAGGCATAGATTTAATCATAGAATGCTTACAAACTGCATTAGTATTATTATATATTTTCAGGTAAGACCAGTCAATTTCAAGCAGAAATTTATATAAATTAGGGAAATCAGCTTTCCAAAAGTTATAGTTGGGTATTCGTGGGAATTTATTAGCGGTGCATTTTTACAGTTAATATCAATTTCCAGCGCATGATGGTATTTGTCCTCTGCTTTTGTTCTTCACTATGATTAGTTACGTTTAATTCATTAGATAATATTACTAGGTCCAAAAGTTTACCGTTAGTGTTCAGAATATTATTTACTTGTTTCGCATTCTTAAATTCTAAAAAATCATTGACGATTTTTACCTTTTTATTATTGTGACTAAGAACCGTTTCTGGTATGTTAAAATCACCAATAATGAGAAAATTTTCATACTGTAAGGTATTTTCTTCCAGAATACTAAATATGTTTTCGTATACCTCATTTGGTGTGTTTGGAGCTAAATAGGCGACACCTACGAATATATATATATATATATATATTGAAGTAGCACTCTTACCTTTAGGCACAATAATTCAACATTAAGTACAGTTTCACAATTTAGTAGTTCCATACTTATGGGTGATCTTGCTGCACATAAAACTCCTCCCCCACGACTCTTATAATTACTCTTCGAGTCACACCTAAGCACTGTATAGTTATCTAGAAACACTTCACATGAGCCCAGTGAGCTATTTGCCCAAGTTTGTTTTTAGTATTCAGACCTCTGACATTTTGATAGTATACTTGAATTAGTTTGCGTCTCCGAAAATCCTTTTTGATTTTTACAGGTACATCATGATTGTATTTGATAATTAGGTCAGTCTCTCCAGCTTCCCTTCTTAATTTCAGTTCATCATTAACATTCCTTTTATAATCTTGTTCCATTGGTGACCGATCTTTAGATACATAAATATTTCCTACTGATTGCTTATTTTTTAGTCCCTTAGAATTTTGCAGTATAGTCGTTACATCCGTCATTGAGTTCAATATTACTTTAATCGGGCGCAGTATTATTACGTAGTTATTCCAGTCGAAATAAATTTATACCGTTAAAGTTCAACTTTTCTGTAGTTGTTAGTAATATATCTTTAATGAGTTCTTGTTCAGCTTCTTTACCGTCTTGTTCGGTAGCATTGTAAATAATTATATTATTCTCCCTACATTTTCTTTCATTAAGTTCCAAAATTCATCTATATTTCCTGTATGTAGTGTTTTAAGCTTTTGTACTTTCTCACGCAGTATTCTATTTTCTTCCTGCTGTTGTTGAAGTAGGATCCACAAGTTATTATAATTATTTTCCATTTCAAGAAGCTTTTTCATTATATCATCATTTGTATATTTGTTACCAGAGTATTTCTTAGGGTTCTTACTTGCTGTTTCAATTACTTTCTTACCTGAACTTAATAACAAATTTTCCTCATTATCACAATTCGCACATAACCAATTCTTTTCCTTACTCTTCTGGCTTGCCACTACATTTTATCGAATATTCCATACTGGCTCTGAGTTCTTTATTGTAGTGCTTAGAAATACTTTTTTCTTTGACCCAGCCATTTACACTTTTCTTCCTAATAACACAAAAACGCGAAGTGTAAGCCACTTCTTGTTGCATCCATCCATGTTCAATTATTCTAGGTTAAGTAAATTTAATTTGATTTAATGTAATTAAACACAATTTAGTGAAAACAATTATTCTTTATGTTTATTTCATGATTACTGTTTCAGTATTACTATTTACAACCACTCAATTTTATTTCTTCACTAGATAATCATAATAAACTATTGAAAAATATTATTAATTTATTTATGATGTGTCGTAGCCTGGACCCACAGATATGTCCATCTGCCCTTTAAAGAACTGTCCCATTTTCTTTGCCATATTTCCAATGATCCTGGCCGTGCCTCTTTGGACATTGTACCCCGCATATATGCATTTGCTCTCTCTAGGGCCAACAATTTTATTGGTACAGCTGCCGCGATGACAAAGTGCGTCAGAAGATACCGTCCTGTAGGCACAAGTAACTCCCAGCAATCCAGTGCTTTGAACCCTCTGTAGCAGTCCAGTCGCCCTGACAGTTGCCGGAGCGCTTGCCCATACCGGCCATACACTATTATATTTTGTTTTGGTTATGTTTTTTACAAAGCTATTAAGTCATTCTTATGAGTAAATCTCTGTGGGCTCTTTCGTGTGTCTTTGGGCAGAAATTTTATAAATTAATAAATGTCCCAATGGGTGGCTGGCAGGCCCCACTGAGAACATTAGATATCGACAAAAAAAGAGGAGAATAAAAGCAGAAATATTAAAAGTATATATTTTTATACCCAACATTGTTCTATGGTTCTATTTCTCCTAAATAAATCTGTTTATCGGTGCCGCCTGAGGCAATGACAGGTTCGTTTGGATGATACGCCACTGCGTTAATACTTCCATTGTGTCCAGGCAATTTGTACATAATCCTCCGAGTTGTAGTATCCCATATATAAAGATATCTATCTGAAGATCCAGAGCTCACTTTCGTCCCATCGTTCGACCAACAGCATCGAAGAAGATTTTTCTCGAAATTATGCTGATGACCTTAAAATATGCCAATAAAAAATAATTTGCCTAACGGAAAAAAGTTATTATGTTCTATCCACTAACTACTAATCTACCCCATTCACATTACTTACATGCTTACAATTTTCTTAAACCCTGCAACAAAATTTGTTCAAGTTCTGTAATACTATTTCGCTGAGAGTGGATCATTCTTAACCGATTCCCGAAACTTTTCGTCCCATTCTCATATAATTTTTGATGCCGCAACTTTCGCTATATTAGTTACGATCTATGCATGATCTATTATTTTTTTAAGATAGATCCTAAATATTTGTACGTCTCTACGCAGCCAATTTCGATCCATTCAGAACTCATCCTTTTGTTATCCCTCCTCCCTCTCAACACATTTATCTGAACCCATCACATCTTTATTAATAACAATCCGCACAACGTGTTCCCTAGAATCCAGAGACTACATTTGGAATGGTAGTTTTATAGAATATATTCATATCAAGATTTATTAAAAAATGTTTCCAAATATAACATGATCTTAAATAATTTCATTACAAATGTTTTAACATCACGATGTGCTTGGTCACAAGTTGATACAGAAGTGGAGAGTTTTTCAGTTCTGATGAAGGGACAATTGTTGCCTTGAAACATGAAGCATGACAACTAACTAATATAAGACTTAGGTGAATTTTAATTGGAATATTTGGAACACTTTCTTTCATTCACTCCCATTTTTACTTCATATTTAGCAACAATATTATTAGAAATACAATCTCACAACCGAGTATTGTAGT
>WYDF02301362.1:4442-15565 GCA_009867245.2 Adranes taylori
TAAATGTTATAAATGTTATAAATGTTATAAATGTTATAAATGTTATAAATGTTATAAATGTTATAAATGTTATAAATGTTATAAATTTTATATATGTTATAAATGTTGAGAAGACGAAAGTGATGAAGGGGGGAAGAGAATGTAGAAAGGATGAGTTCAGCATAGAAGGTTGCAAGATAGAAAGGGTGAAGAAGATTAGGTATCTGGAATTCGTTGTTTCGCAAAATGGAAGGCTGAAGGATCAGATGGAGGTTGTCACCAAAAAAAGCAAGAGCAGCGATTCAAGGAATGAGAATGGTGTGGCAAAGGAATTTTGGTGAATCTGTGAGAATGAGAGTAAAGATAATGGACGTATGTGTGAACAATATAATGATGTATGGAGCTGAAGTATGGGCGGTTGCAGAAAGAGAGATGATAGAGAATGTGCAGATAGGATGTATGAAGAGAATGTCAGGCGTGGATACGCCTATGGGTATTATTCTGCAGAAATTTGACGAGCATAAATTCGACGTGTGGATAAAACGGATAAAAAAAAAAGATGAACTTCGAGCGGAAAGTCTTGTGTGATGAAAGTAGCAGGTTAGTGAAAGAAGTGTATGAGGAAGGAATGATGAGAGCTTGCAAATTTGTCGATGAATGTGCGAATGTTTGGGCTAGGTGCAGTTCAAAGGTGAATGAGAGAGTAGGATGGTTCGCTCATAGGTGGAATGAGAGAATAATTGCAGGAGAGGATGAAGTGGGAAGGATAGTAGAAAGAATGAAGGACATTGAGAGGCAAGGGAGGGAAGAAAGATATAACAAGGGATATAAAAAGAGATACAAATTGATTACGAATGTTGGTGGGATGTGTGAATATCTTTCATCAGGGCTTAGCATGCATGAAAGAAAGACTATTGCTAGGTTTAGGTGTGGGAATGAAGAGAAGATTAATAAATACTGGATTAATGAGCATCAGGGAAGGTGTAGAATATGTGGGAGGGCTAAGAAAGAGTGAAGTCACTAGGTGAAGGATTGTGAAGGAATTGAATGGGGTGAGGAAGAAGGAGAAGTAGGCGATAACTGGAGATTAAGTTTGGGATGTAAGGGTGAGGGGATCAAGATCATAATGAAAATAGTGGGGGAATTAAATAGAAAAATATAAAAGGATTACAGCAAGGGATGGTGAAAGATATAAGAAAAAGAAGAAGGTAAGGAAGAGGGGAGGGGGTTAAGAATATATAGGTCGTTTAAATACGATAGAATAAAGAGAAAGGAAGAGATAAAGAAGTGTAATGGTTGGGACGGTGTTGAGAAGGGAGGGATTTTATGAAAGGAGGAGTAAAGGGGATTGAGTAGTACAGAGTAAAGACAAAAGCCTTTCCTTTTCCGTCGAGAAAAGATATGTATACAATTTCGATTAGAAAGGTTAACTCCCTTTGTTCCGTCTTCCAGTCTTTAGAATAAGAAGTGAAGAGGAAAAAAAAGGAAAAAAAGGAAAAACTAGAAGGTACGGAAATAGAAAAGGAGGAAAAAGAAACTGATAGTGCTTTTTTTTAAAACTTGTTAAATGAAGATTAGCTCGTGCCTTCAGTTCATTAACGTTTTGATCTAAAAGAAAAGAAGATGTGTTTGATATTTCAAATTAATTTATCCAGAAAATCATCGGCTTTTATTAAAATTTTTGCTTATAAAAGTGATAGTATTTGTTAACAATTTTTCTAAAGTTTTAAAAGACCACCAGATTTTGTTCAAATATACAGTCATTTGAAATCAATGTAAGTGATACAGCACGTTTAGCAATCTCTGACTTACGTGGTAAACAAGTAAAGGAACTCCGTTATTACGGAGATAAATTGCATAGTGTTAGAAGCGGCCATAATTTTACACTCATTCGCAATTAAGTGTATTTCGTTCTGCCAGGACGTGTCTTTAATTCCAAATGTTGCTTTAGGTGACACCTGAACGCCGCCACGCTCAATTGATTTCGATTAAATAACAAAATAAGTGCTTTATTTATTTAGCTATGCCTTCTAGCCTAATATGATTGAAGTATGTATTTAGACAGTACTTTTCCTATTTAGTTAATATATTTTACCTTGTAGTTCGTTTCAATATTTTATTTATCAGGTTACTTGCAATTGTATCACTATACTACTGCAAAATGTGTAATAGCAAATACAGCCACGCCTCTTTTAAATTGTAAAGAATTATCTATATTTTTTCGTTTTCCAATAATTTGCTACAAAAGATCATTATACAAAGGATTATTAGTATATTATTATTAATGTCGCTCAAAATTTAAAGAAATTTCATTTAATAAATATTTTGTTTATAGAATAAGGAAACGTTAAAGGGATGAAGTTGTGAAAGGATGAAAAAGTTGAAAATGTGTTACTGATGGGGAATGAGGGATAATTTTTGGTGTTGCAGAAATAATTGTGATTATAGAAAGATATGGTTGTTAAGCTATGCGGACAATATTATAAGAAGAAAGTTATGAACAAAGAAAGAAAGATATGATAAATAAAGTGAGTAGATATATGAAAATAAGACGACTGGTGATGAAATAAAACCAAAAAAGTTGGAAAAATTATAGAAATGATATTCGAGATAGAACACCATAGTATTGGCCCTGTTAGAAATTAGGAGTATTTGGGATTTATACTGGGAGTCATTTCCACTAAGTCATGTGGAAATATCTGCTTAATTAAAACGAGGACAGGATTTGATATGTATGGAAATAATTGGTTAGGAAAACATTGGTCTGTTACACTGGGGGCTAGAAAAATTAATTGGTTAGAAAAACAAGAGATAACAAATTCGTGTACTAAGTGATAATAACTACGTCGACCAGAAAAGCAAGAAAAAACTTTCTGAAAAACTAAATAAAGAATATAGGTGTTAGTAATAAATGAAATCTAAAATAATATAAAAATAAATACGTATAATCTTATAATAAATAATAAATAAACCGTTTATTAGCCTCTTGTATCACAACATTAAAAATTTTATTTATACGAAGAATCCATAAAAAAATTACACCTTAAAGTTAAAACGAACAAAACAAACTATTCTGTAGCATAAAAAATAAACACATTTCGCCCTAACGATATGAAAGAAGAGACGGCTAATACTTACTTACTTCCTATCAATTCTATCCCAAATCATCTTTTCTTCCCCTTAGGTCCTTCATATCCCCTATAGCTCCCTTATTAAATGCAATCTACCAATTTTTTTTTTAATTTTTCAACCCTAATCCTCCTAAATATTTTCCCTCCTTTCCTTCCCTTAATCTACAGTTTCCTCCCAATTCCTTTTCCCCATACAGAGAAAAGGAATTGGGAATCACTCCATTAAATCTCTTCGCAACCTTTTATCCAATGGTTCCATATTTCTTCATGTTTTCCACATATCCTGCACTTCCTTTCTTGCTCTTTCACCCAATACTTATTTTTAGCCTCCTCATTACCACATATAAACATTGCAATAATTCGTCTTTCTTGTATATACATTCCTGATACTAAATATATTGCCATACCATCCTCATCCATAATCCACCTTTACTTACTCTTATATATGTATCCTTTTATTCTCGCAAATTTTTGTAGCATCTCCACATCCTTAATTTTGTCTATAATCTCACTCACTACATCTTCTCCTCCAATCATGTTCTCGAACCATCCATTGACCATCCAATTCTCCTATTCACCTTTTCTCTACACATAATTCAAACATTCTCACTTCCTTCTCTCTCCCCATTCTTCTTTCGTTCTAAGTATACTTCCCTAGTCAATCTTCTTCCTTTATCCTTCCGTACCTTCCCCTCAAAATTCACCATTCTGTTTACTCCACTTATCCATAATTTGTAATTCCAATCTCCTGCAAGATAATCTCATTCCTAGTATTCCTATCCAATCCTAAAACCTTTTCACACATCCAATCTGAAATCTCTCCAACCTCTCTGTTTCATCAACAGCCCATACCTACGCCCCATATATCATTATGTTATACACACACACATCCATAATCATCAATCTCATTCTCACAGACTTTCCAAACTTTCGCTCCCATACCATCCGCATTCCCTCTATAACTCCTTTCGCCTTCTTAGTGGCCATATCTACATGTCCTTTACATGACCCGTTTTGAGTTAATAAAAAAACCTAGATATTTGTATATACTATATCATACGTATAGGTAATAGACCAAAGCTCTAAACTACCAATCCTTAACCCACCTGCCTACCCCATTTTCAATACTCCTTCTAAATCCGATAAATATATGTTAAAAAGGCATGAGCTAATTGCCTTACCCCATAATGGCCTCAAACCATTCTGATGTCTTATCATTAACTCTCGCTCTAACTTGTGGATAAGAAAGTCATTCTTATCATTGTACTAGATATCCCTACTTTCTCTTTCACCCATTTCACCCATATTTTTCGATATTTTTCTACTCATAACTTATAGTCACAATGCTGTCTCCTGTCCCCCTACTTCTGATAAATCCATTTAGCGTGTGGGACAGAATTCCTTTCAATCTTACTTCTACTTCAACCTTCCATTTATAATTCTGGGAATATAGTCCATTCATAACTGTCTTATTCCTATAATTATCCGCATCCATTCTATTTCCTCTCTTATATACTGCCACAATTTCTCCATTTTCCGTTCATTCGGAACTCCATCTTCTCCTTTCCATATACTATTCATCCCTCTTACTAAAGCGTGTAATCCTTTCTTATTCAGGTATTCCCATACATCAATAGGCATTCTATTAGGTCCAGGTGCTCCTCTCTTTTCCATTTTTTCCATTACTCCCTTCAACTCTTCTATACTTATTTCAACCACATATCTCTCCTCAGTCATCTCCTTTCCCCTTTCATCATGCACTCCAATTACTACCAAGTTTTTTTACAAAAACCTTTCCTTCCTAAGCTTCTCTTCCAAATCTATTATACTTCAATTACACTTCCTCTTTTATCCCCCATTATCCCTACATGTTTCCCTTTCGCAACACATTTTACTTAATTCCTCCTCTTCCTTTCTGCTTGCCCTTTCATTCATCTTGTAATCCTCCCTTATCCATGCATCTTTAGCTCTATTATATCCCTCCCACGCACATTGACCCATCCTAACTTTCCGCAATAACACTTTAACGCCTCGTTTTTCGTGATTCAATCTTCATCTACCTATAGATATTCCCTTTCCCACCCATCTCCCACCTTCTTATTCTTCTTTTTCTCCAGCATTCCTTTAACCACACAAGTCACCTCCTCAATACTGTTCAAACTTTCCCAATTCACCTCATTCAATCTATATGCTATCATTTTTTAATTTTCTCATTCCACAGTTTTTTCAGTTTCATCCACTTTCTTCACTTTCCTCATTCCACCCTTTTTAATTTCCACATATTTTCAGTTTCAGCCTCTTCATTTATACCTACCATCCATTTAATCTCTTGGTTTTATTTCTTTGTCGTATATAGTAAGTAAATTTTTATTTGACTAATATCAGATGCATGGTCATACTGATATCTGATTATATCACATTTAGATCCACTTGTTTTAGTCAAATGAGGGTTTTATTGCAATAATGATGACATTTTCAATTAAAATACCAGTACATTCACACTTTTAGCTTTTAATCGATTACTTGATGCCGACGTCAACTTTGCCAGACGTACTGATCAAAGGAGACACTCGGTACAAATTTTCAGCCATTCTAAAGGTGCAGGGGACAATGACTTTTTCGGAGCTCCAACATTTTCATATAGCATATACTTATTTTAAAAGCCATATTGGATGTGTCACATGACGCCATCCTGATATTTATACAAACTTTTGTGCGGGCGTGATAAATTCTTTTAGACAACTAAAACTTATACCGACCCTGGTAGTGTCCAGTTACTTTCTAGAATCTAGTTACAAATATAGTTACTTTTTTGAATGAGCATGCACGCAATTCGAATTTACATGTTCAAAACAAATATTTGACAACAACTACAACAAGCACCACCTCCTATCGAATGTGCAGCAACACAGCCAATGAACGATGCAGAAGTATGTAAATATAATCGGTATGGGCATTGCTTAGTAAAGTCTGAAGGAACCGCAAATGCTAAATTTTAAAACAATTTAGCATTTTAGCGAGAGATATGGTGAATGGTGAATGCATACTCACTTTTCGGCGACCCATGTGTTGCTGAATAAAGCCCCAAGCATCCCCCCTTTCGTAACACCATATAACAAAATAACTGCTGGAACGGCGAATGCACCAGGATATAGTATACTGGAAATGACGGTAAATCGGCCTTTATGATTGATTATACCTTACAATTAATTGGGTTCCTCAATATTCAATTAGTACATGCGCAATTACAGTCACTCATGTGTCAATTGCTAGATCATATAATTCTCTAATATTTATTGCCTATCAATTAGATTTTATTAGACAGAGAAATAAACATATCTTCCCTCTAGCAACAAATTGGAGCAGCCAAGTAAAGAATATTATAAGACATTAATTGTTTTCAGCTGGTCAGTGGTTCAAATATTTTGATTAATCTATTAACAAATCCAATAATACAATCCCCCTTTTTTTATATGTAGTTATGTCTAGTAGCCTATATTTTTGAAGTAAACAAAAAGCTAAACACCTGAGCACTAATAACAATATTTATGTGGACACTAAAAGGTGCTACGCTACTACTTAATAACAAAATAAAAAATCTTAATTAAGGTATCTACATATAACCCAGTCAGAAAAAAAGAATTATTAAATCAAATTAACTTCCCTTCCTTTGGAGGGATTCAATGTTAAGATACGTTCGTTTATATAAAGCGTTGTCTAGTGCATATTGCTAACATTCAGGCTTTGCTTATATAGTATATGAAATATTATTTTCTGAAAAGAAAAAGGGACTTATAAATTCCTTTTCCCAATATGCTAATTTTGTGTTTTCCAATATGTTTATCTAATTGAGCAACCAAAATAAAGTTCGCCGATAACTGATTCTATTGCCTTTTGATTTTTTCTGTATAATCAACTTCAGAAACAAAGACTTCATTTTAAATTATTGAAGTGAAAAGAGTATTGGAAGTAGCGGGAGCTTGATTTTATAGGATTATATTGTCGTGTTAATATTGGGGATGCTTGAGCTCCCTCAACGTGATGGGTAAAATAGAATCTTTTGAATAGGGAGACGTAGCGCCCTAAGGTACCGTCTCGAACTACACACTACTCACGAAATGCGATTCACTTAAATAGACATTTTAATTTACATGCCTACGAAATAAAGATATACGTTATGCATATATAATCTCCAAGTTTCCCAACACTATTTGAAATAAAACACAAGATTTTGAAATGACTAACGTTGTTGCTTACCTTTCAGAGTTAATCATAAATTTATCCAGACTATTAATGGTACTGCAGAATCCTCAAAAATCACAAATCGTCTTTTATGAATTGATGCTGATAAAATAAAATTAACGCCTAATCAAGAAAAACAAATAATTTAATACTTCTGTTCAATTAATGATCGATCAGTACTTTCCACTAAGATTAAAATCAGTACTTTCCAGCACTTTCTCTATACCTCTAGCATATTGCTATACTTTAATGTATTCTCACTTAATTACCAATTACCCTACTATACTAATTTCTTTCGGCTATAATGGATTCAGGTCCAATTAGATCTGCTTGCTTTAACATATTTCTACAGTACCATACCGCACGCTTTCACTAACTATCGATTCACTAACGACCAAGCACATCTACGCTCACTGATAACAGCACTTTATCGGTGCAATTTATTATTTATTAATTATATATTTATTATATTAACTGGGGCGATTGGTATCTCTCTTTAAATTAATCTTCACTCTCACCTGTTCTGCCTCTACCCCTCTCTCTCTCTTAATCTACACCTCTACTACGCGTACCCTACTTTATAATCATAATTCGTTCTTTTTCCACTTTGCAGGTGTTGACAACATGGTTTTTATAAAACTTACTAAATTTATTTCTGTCAGGCTCAAAAGCAGCGCAAGGGAATGCAATGTGTTCAGCACTGTCCGTTTAGGTGCTTTTCCGATCCTATAAAGGTACTTCCCAAAATCTTCGTGCCTTGATGGTATTTCTGTTGCTTGAAAAGAGAGTTTCCCATATTCCGTCCTCAATAATTTCTCTAACTCTGGAATAAAAGCCTTGTCCAAGTTTCAGTTTTTCTTATCCCCACTCTATTTGCCACCGGTCTATTTGACATTTGTTGAGATACCCTTAGCATCTCCAGCTCTGCTTTCATTCGTTCAAATACAGTGGTCCGCTCCTTAACTACCCATTCGGTAGGCGTTTATCCTGCTAGCACTAGTGCTGACCTTGTTGACACGATTCGATAACAGCAGGTAACCCTAAGCGCCAATTTTCGAATTGCCGATGGTGTTTTGCCTACGTTTGCTATTTTATCTATTGCCACTCTCCAAGCTGGAGCACCACAGTAGACCTTTGATAGCGCCACTGCGCTTATTATACTTCTTTTCGGCGTATTAAGTCCGTCAACGTTGGGCATTAGTCTACATATTTTCGCCAATGTTTGGGTAGTTTTCCTAACTAATGCATGACATGCTCGGCGTAAAATTTAAAATTTCCTATTCCTATTCTCAGATAGTTGAGTGAGCTCCTCAGTGATACACTAAAATTCCTAACTTTAACAACCCGTTCACGCCTCCTCTTTCACCCCCTGGGAAATACCACTTCTGTGTTTTGTACAGCCAGGTTTAGCCCCTGTTTGATAAGCCACCTATCAATTGAGTCTAATGTAGCTTGCCCGTTTAGTAGCTTGCCCCTTTCCTTCTATTTCGTGAACCGTGTATCCCGTAATGGTCACCGCTAGGTCGTCCGCATATGCGTTTAAATGTACTTTCCTTGGGAGACTATCAAAAAGTCCATCATATGCGATGTTCCGCACGGTAAGATTCAAGACCGACCCCTGTGGAACTCCACATCTGATCGTCCGAACAATTTGTCCCTCTTGGGATTCATGGATAATTGCTATATCCGTTAGGTAGCTGTTTATTATATCTATAATGTGGCAACCAATATTCTGTTCTTGCAGGGCTTCTATTATTACGGCATGTGATACCGGGTTTTCAATATCAAGGAGTACAACAGGTGATAATGTTTGAGTTTCTTATTGTATCCCTCTGCCCTTATCAGCTTCAATGACATCGTATATATTGTATGGCTTGTATCGTCAATCTGGCCACTCTGAATCCAAACTGATTTTCCGCCAGGTTTCCTGTTACTTCGATGCTTCTTATAAGCCTTGTCCGAATTATTTTCTCTAAGAGCTTCCCGAGCCCGTTTAGTAATGCGATTGGTCTGTATACCCTTGGATCACTTTCTTCCTTTGCTTGTTTTTTAATGACTACGAATTCTGACTTTTTCCATTTCTTAGGAAACACCATTTGCCTCTAGCAAAAATTCATCACACTTGTATGATGAATTGTAACACTTATTAACTAACATTTGCACTTCTTGCAATTCGTTCGTCAAGCACACAACATTCTTAATGCTGGCCAGTGTTTTGAACATAAAGCTATGAATTAATTCCGATTAAATTATAATTAATTCCAAATAAAATCATGTATAAATTAAACAGTATCGGTATCGGAAATGTTATGTGTATCTGGTAATAATTCTTTCAAGTTGAATTATTCGACTTAATTAATTTAAATTGATTAGGGAACAAGTTTATGTATTGAGATAAAGTAAAGTAAATTAAAATGAATTAATAGAATAATTTTATAATTAATTTGGGAACCGGTTTGATCAAACATAACACTATTTTAAATATTTGATTTGTACAAATTAATGGAACAAGTACTGATTTATTTAAATATTTTAATCAGGCGTTAATTATCTATTCAGAATGCACGGATATTTATTTTATTTGGATGTACGCATTTCTCAGAACATTCACAAGTTGGTACATTTCATAAGTTTGTTATGTTTGTATATTTCTTTCATTTAATCAGCCTGAAGAGAGACGATTTGTGGTTGCTAAAGGTTGCGCACTACTATTTACTGGATAAATTTTTGAGTAAATCGGAAAAGTAAGTATAAAAGTGAGTTACATATTGTAACTGTCATACGTAGGATAAGACGGAATCGCTACAACCACCAGTCAAAAGATTCCTCACTTCCTCACATTGGGGAGCTCCAATCTTCCCAAAAATAAACGTAGCAATATACATAATTTCAATAAAAACTGAAAAAAAGTTTATTGCTTGCTTAAGTATGCATAAACTGCCCTTGTACAGACATTTAAATACTCCCTAACTATTGATTCCTAATTGACCCCAACCTTTTACTTAAATATTTATATAAACTTATTTATCTAAAATAAATAAAGGGCCCATTTTGACTCGCACTGAAAATCCATTGAATAAAATCAGTGCAAAAAATGATTTCATGTCTAATATTAAATAATTTGAAGTAAATAAATTTAAATGGGTATTTTTCTACAGCTTAAAATATAAAATGAATTTAATGTATGCGACGCTTAAATGTGGCAGGTGTTTTTCAGGATAGGCGACAGAAGCTTTAATATAAGAAAAAAGAAAAAAAACTGATATATTCCTTTACTTTAAAAAATCGTAGACTCTTTTATAAGATACCATGTTTTTCAGGGGAGTGAATGTATGTTTGCGTACATTCCGCTAAGCGATCAACATTGTTAGGAAGATTTTCGTTTGATTTTAAAATATAATATGTTGACAGAAACAACAATAACAATTCAAGAAAATACTATTCTTTCTCAATAAGTTAGTAACATTCTTATTCTTATAGCGCCTTGATCCTGCACAGGTTGGCATCCAATTAGTTATTTTGGCCCGAGCAACTACAGCCCTGAAGATCTATATCGATGTTCATCCGAGACATCTCCTCAGATCCTTCAACCATGATTTCTTGGGTCGTCCTCTTGTCCTGAACTTTCCTATCGATGATCAGTCGGAGAATCTCATACTTTTCACCACGCATGATGTACCTGATATATTGCAGTTTTTTTCCTTGACAGTTCTCCTCAGCTCTAAAGATTTGTCCATGACATTGAGGATTTTGACGTTTGCCCGCCTTGCC
>WYDF02301373.1:0-15565 GCA_009867245.2 Adranes taylori
TCCTGATATGGCAGGGTTCAGATAAGGTGTTATCGATTTTAACGATCGCTTGCGAATCCTCGTACAGGTTTTTGACGTACCACTTATTAGAGTGTATAATTGTAGTTTATGCCAATGTGGTGCAAGAGTAGCGTAGAAGAGCTTCGATGCGTTGCTTAAGTGTTCACCTATGTTATATGCTATAACCAGTCACCGGTCAACACCAACGAACTTAGGGGTATTGATAAACTTCATTACCGCCTGACTAGAGTGTAAACTTGTGGAGTATACCGTTGTTGTGCACAGATAACGTCGACGGGTTTCGAGGCGTTGTGTAAGTGTGCAGCTTAAGTATACGCTAGAATTAGTCATCGGTCAACCACCAACGTATTTAAGTGTGTTGATTTACTTCCTTACCGCCTGTCCAGAGTATGTAGTTGTGGTTTGTATCAGTGTTGTGCGTAGGCAATGTCATCAGACTTCGGGACGCTGCTATTGCACCCACCTCTGGTATATGCTAGAGCTAGTCACCCGACAAGGCCATCGTATTTCGGGGTACTGCGAATTTTTTTTTAACCTTTCACTTGAGTGTGTAGTTTGGCTTGTGCCGGAGTAGGACACTGTAGCGGCAACGTTCTTCGGGGCGGTACATTTATGTTTGGCTCTGGTCCATGCTGCACGACACACTGAGAATGGTAACATCAACGAACTTCAGGGTGTTACATTAGTGAATTTCAGAATCTCCTTCCGTAACCACTGCCTGCACCAGAATATTTGCATTTACCAATCTCGCGTTTGTGAATTGTTCATCAATTGATAGTAACTGTGTTTTTATTACTAAAATAATTTGCTTTACATACACCGCCGTAATTCGAATGACTAATGATACTATACAGCTTATATGCTATGCGCTGTTTTTTTGTATATATTAATAATGAATTATTGTTGCGATAACATGTATACCGCCGCTTATTTAATTTGCTTTGTTTATTATTATTATTGATATTGCTTTAATTTGATATTCGTATTTGCACATTTATTCTTTTGATTATTATTGACATTGTTATTGTGCAATATTATATTTCTTTCTCTTTTCGTCTGAAGAATAATAGACGGTTTTGTTAAAACGTTAATGCTGTTTCACTCATTAGTATATAAGTTTATTGCAGATACTCGCAAGATCTAGGACACCTGGTTTACTTGCCAACTGCAGCTACCTAAGCCTTCAGAGGGTTTTTGAGGACCGGAGGAACAACAACATCTGTTCAGAAATGCGGTATCACTTTAAACTGACCTGGCGGCTAAAGACGATTTTACGAAGGCCGTTTAATCTGTGAGAAAGTTTTGCGCCATTTGTGATAGTCGCTAAGCTCCCCATTAACAGCGTTGCGTGTAGGAGTTCCATTAGCGTATTAGATAGGTCAAGCGGGCACTGTCATTGTACAACGTCACGACGCTGTAGGTTCGGTATGCGGGCGTCGTTGCACCATCAATTGTGCCTAGAATTATATGATAAAAATATGACAGAACGGTAAAGAAAAGACAGAGTATGGTATAATGAAGGGGAGTATGAATGGAACGAAAGAAATAAGAAAGAGATGAGTGAAAGATTAGAGAAAGTGAGTTGGGAGGGGAGTAATATCATTGAAGAGATAAATAATAAGATAAGAAGGGTAATGGAATAGAGGAGAGTGCGGAAAGGAGGGGTAAAATAGGAATGATAATTATATAAATGTTAATAAGGAAGTTAGGAGGAAGTAAAAGATGGTCAATGAGATCATGAGGAAGATAAGGAGCCAGGAAGCAAGTTAGGATTAGTATATGAAAGCAGAAAAAGTGGTGAGTAGAAGAAGAAAAGGTAAAAGTAAGGAGAAGAAAAAAAAAGAAGAGATAGGAAAGATAAATGGAGAAAGGGAGTTACCGAGGTATCTGAGAAGAAAAGTGTGTGTAGGAAAAAAAAAATGAACGTCTGAATTGAATATGGAGAATTGGGTGAGAAGGTATAAGAACGAACTTAATGATGTAAATGAAGGTGACGGTGAATTGAGAAAGAATAAGGTGAAAGGGATTGGTATTGAGGAGGAGGATGATTTGGAAGAGATAAGTGTGGAAGAGGCTCGAAGAGAAATAAAAAGAATGAATAAAGGGGGACAGCTGAACCTGATAGGATACCTGTGGGAGTGTGGGAATGTTTGAATGAGGCGGATTGGCAGCTTAGTGGATTGAGGCAACTTGGCGGCTTGAAGGGATGAATAAGATATGAAAGGAGGAGTGTGGAGTACCAGTGGAATGGAACAAAGGGGAGGTAGTGCCGGTGTATAAGAGAGGTAACAGAATAGAAGTTGATAGTTATAGTGGAGTGACAATCATATATGGGTTATACAGATTGTTTGCACGGGTGATAAATAAGACATTGGAAGAGGAAGTGAATTAGGACGATATATTATACAGAGCAGATTTCCCAGAGGGAGGTACCTCTCCCTCTGGGAACCTCTCCCTCTGAGCGGCTAATATAGTAATTATTAATGACGTGATGAATCGGTAGATTTGTTAAAAGGAAGAAAATGAATATGCTGTTTATAGATCTGAAAGCTACTTTTGATATGATAGTGAAGAAGAGATTGTGGGATAGAATGGAAGATATAAGGAGCATCAGCCTGGTTTGAGACACAAAGAGGAGTGAGACATGGTTATCCACTTAGTGCTACTCTATTCAATATTTACTTAGCTGATTTGGACAAGATCTTGAGGAACGGACATGGTGGTGGTTTTGAAGTTGGAAAGAAAATGGTGTGGTCTGTTACATATGCTGATGACATAGTATGTATGGCTAGTAAGAAAGAAGAGATTCATGAAATGCTAGAATACTGAAGAGATATATGGATAAGAGGAGATTAGTAGTAAATGCAGAGAAAACAAAAGTGATGGTGTGCAAGAAGGGAGCGAGAGAATGTAGAAAGGATGAGATTAGTATAGTGGGATGTATGATTATTGATACAGTGAAGAAAATTAGGTACCTAAGATTTGTGTTGGCTCAAAATGGAAGTTTTAAAGAGCACATGGAACAGGTGACAAAAAAACAAGAGTAGTGATAGAAAGAATGAGAATGGTATGGGAGCGAAAGTTTAGGGAATCGGTAAGGGTGAGGAGGAAGATAACGAACATATGCGTGAACAGTATAATGATGTATGGAGCAGCGGTATGAGCTGTGGAAGAAAGAGAGGTGCTCGAGTGGGTGCAGATAGGATATATGAAAATAATGTTAGGCCTGGATAGAAACATTCGTAGTGAAATAGTTTTGCACAAGTTAGGAGAATATAAAGTATGGATTAAGGGAGTGAAAGAATGGTAAATTATGAGAGGAAATTATTGATGGAAGAAAATGGGAGATTAATTAAAGAGGTGTATGCAGAAAGAATGATGAAAGAAAGGAAGGATGAGTGGGTGAATGAATGGATTCAGAGCAGAACTAAGGCGTATGAGAGAGCAGGATGACCAAGGTATGGGAGTAGTTGGTAATCGGATAGGAGGGAATGAGTTAGATGATAGAAAGGGTGAAGGACGTAGAATAGTAAGAAACGGAGGTAAGGTTTGAAAGTAGTAGGTATAATAAGAGATATCGATGGATAATAAATGAAGAAGGGATGTGCGAATATTTGACTACAGGAATAAGTATGTATGAGAAATGGATGAATGCGAGAGTTAGGTATGGGAATGAAGAGGGGGGAAATAAATATTGGTTGAATGAGGAAGAACTAGAATGAGGTTGTCCTCAATCACCTGTCCGGTCTACCATTTCATAACGTGTCAACCTGGACTCGGACTGACGCCGATTGCTAGCCAGATCGCTCGACTAACCTCTATCTGATCTATTTGTTTGGGATTATAATTACTTATAATCTCAAGTCCTTTCATGTCCACTAGCATGACGCTGGTTGTTCGCCAGGTGCGTCGTATGTAAGAAAATATTCTTGGATTATGTCTACTGGAGGATTACGTTCACGATGGAGGACTGGGATATAAAGTTTTACTCCCCCTCTCTGTTATGCTTTTTACAATCTATGTAGGTTTGTGATTACAATGTTTGAGAAACAATTGTTTCATGGTGCTATCATGGAGGTTACATCATGGAGTTTTTAACATTGGAATGATTGTTAGATCATATTTGTTTTTTTTTTGGTTACAATTTATTTTATAATTTCTGATGTGCCAGGGTGCATCTACTATTTTGATGAAGGGTTTGTATGTAAACCAAGTCATTTTTTACCGCTAGGTAGATGCAAATATACATTACCTGATAGGTTGAGCCCACGAAGACAAATTCTTGTATTAGAATTTTGGTTAGCACACTGTTGACTATCTAGATGATTTACTTCAAACCAAACTGTTTTAGCAAAGTTTACTGTTAGTAATAATTTTTCAATTATAAGTATTCAAATATATTTTCATTAAACGATTAAAATATATATTTTAGATAACTGAATAATATTTAGCATTTCGAATTTATGAATACTAAACTAATTACTTAACTTTTAAGTAGAAGTACTTCGGCTCAAATGTAACTAAATACGTTTATAATACACTGAAGGCGTTATTTTAATTAAATTTACCGTATATACTACTATTCGTACAACTTTGCTAATCCTTCCTCTGCCCTTTCCCATCCATGGTCTCTTGAGTTCATTCATTGCAGCGATATGAGTAACAATCTACAGGAATTCCCTGACTAAAGCGTATGGAAATTTCATTAAAGTTTTATACAATATTTTAGAAAATTACATTGTTTATTTAATATCTAAATTATTATTCAATATATGTATTGTTCACAGTTATTGTTTCTTGTTATCTAAGCAAGCGTAGTTAGCTATTGATTTTGTTTATTTAGAATAACTCGTATTTGGATATATTTTTTTCAAATAATTTATTACAACAATTTTAAGAACTGTTAATAATTGTATCACTGTACTCCACATGATTTTGTCGAAACATTGATAGTACTATCAATATTGTTTGAGATTATCATATTTAATTTTTCAACTAACACTTCCGTTTTCGGGAAGTGACTGTATTTTGAGGAGACGAAAAACAATATATCTGTACATGCAAGAATAGGCGAAAATTTGTTACTCACGTTGTGAGTAGTAAATTACGAACCCTTCTGTAGATGACAGTCGACTATTCTCTACATAGCGTAGGAAGATTGTATCATTGAAGCGATGGTCTTAATGGCACCGATAAGAATGCGACATTTAATAAATCAAAATTTGTACCATAATAGGTGCCATTGTTTCGATAACGGTGTTCGCTCTGTTAAGGGCGCGAATACTTAAATATCTGAATATTCAATTACGATATCTAACAAATATTATGGATGGTTCTTTTAAATTATATCCATGTTGCCAATGTTGTTAAAGATCTTAATACTGATAAAGAGTGTTGAGCATGACATGAAACAGTTTATTGTTATTGTAACAGTTACGCATGTGTATTTAAGTTACTGTCTTTTGGGAAGTTACTGTTTAAGAATTAAGGATTTGCTTCACGTTTACCATATTGTCACGTTGAAATTTTACATGAAATGGAGTTAGCTTAAACGAGATTAACCAGTTTTTCTTAAAACACACTCAGGTGGTAGAGTTTTAATCGTTGTTTTATTTAGGGCGTAATTAAAGTTAACAAGCAATTTATGGAATTTTTAATAAATTTATATAATAAGAAAATGGAAAATGATTTGTTAAATAATGGTATAAATAAAACAATTACGGTACATCAAATAATAAGAAACTAAATCAACAAAAGTAAAACAACCTATTCGTGCCTTGAATTGATTTAAGATTTAATTTAAATAAGTCAAAGTTAAATAGGTTGAGTACGGACTATGAAATAATAAGAAACAATTTTAATAAAACATATCAACATTTATGCTAAAATTAATTAGCTTTTCTGGTAATTAGTTACTCTGAATCAATAGACTAAATTAAGTTTTGAAGGTGCTTGAATTATTTAAAGAAGATTTATAACAAAAATAATTACGTTCTTACATCTGAACGTCTGCCATAATTTTCACGAAAACAAACAATAACCAGTAAAAGGAAAATATGCGTAACTTATTTAAACTGCTAAAAATAAATTGTTCAAGACTGGTTAAACATCTGGTTCTCTATCCCACAGCGTTTTCGCTTGTATATTTTCAGGTCGGCACATCCCACCATCTTTCGTGCCAACTTCGGCAAAAGTTTGATGCAGGTCACTTCTGTTTATTTGAAGCCTATTATCTAATTTATTTATTTCTTATTATTTACTAGCCACGACCAAGAGTATGGTTTCATTACCGTGCCTTTATCGCGGCCAGCAACATGGTCTGCCATGGCCTGCAGCCGCGGCCCAAGAAATGGCCCAATTGTCGCAAGTTCTGTCATATTAGGTGATCTTAATTCCGCTTTTACTTTATATTTCTTATGTGTACCATGTAGCATTTACCACTTTTCTTAGTAATTTGTATTGCGTGATAGTTCTTCTTTTTTTTTTTTGGTTTTTGCATCTTTGGTCTATACTTCACATCTGTATATAAGCTGGGGTCTAAATATTGTATTCATTATTGTGTCCCTTGTCTTGAAAAATGCTTTCAATTCGTATTTCAGGATGCTATATAGTTTGTGTGCAGTTTTGGTCGCTACCGCTTCTCTTCTTTTTATTTGACTTGTCCAATCCATCTTGTGGTCAAACGTATTTTTATGTTTCTTCCTTTGAACTTTACTATTTCCCGTTTTTCCGCTTTCTAACTTTTATTATTTCCGTCTTTTCTGTGTTTGGTCTGATCTTTCATATTTTCCAGCATTCTTCTATTGTTTTTAAACATCTTTCTATCTCCATACCCAATGTCCCAAATATTATTTTATAGACTCACTCAGCCCAAGGGGATTTATAACTGCGCAAAATAATTCAACCATGAACAATTTTTTTCTAGAACCAAATGCAGAACATCTGCACTCAAATTCTTGGAACCTCTAAGCTGTATTTTAATAGTTTATTAGAACTAAGGTGTCCTGTTCGTCTTTAATTTATATATAATTCACCATTTTATTTTTCGGTACGTGACATTGCCCTACTCTCTTTTCCGCTGTATCAAGAGGTTTTAAAGGATTTTACAAATCGCATATCGTTACTTTTGTGTAGCAATGCATTGCGGGAAGTCGTGACAAAGCCCTTGCTAATTTATAGATTCTCAAATTCCCGTGCGTTTAAAGTTTTATATAAAAGCAACTTACCAGTACATTTACTTTGAAATTTTGAAATACAAGGTGCTATTACTCGTAGCTAACGCTCCTGGTCACCCCCAACCATTAGATCTATGTATTATTTATACCTTGAAATCGTACTACATAAGATCATATCTTCAATACATTATAATTCATTTAATATCAATTGATCTTATGAAAACTTGGAAGAAATTTTTCGATAAAGGAACTAAAAAAGTCAACCCTGAACGCATCTCCGATAAAGATATGTGACTAGAAAGCTTGCTCGAATCCCCAGAGAATGGGAATCGGGGAATGTTACAACTTCCTAAATCAATCGAAGGAAGAGAAGCTTTTGTGGATATGGCTATCCATCCCGCCCTCCTGGACGTTGCATTAACTCGTTGTAAAAAAAAATTATGACGTCACGACGTTGGGGTCTAACATAAATAGTTTTTGCTGTTTGAAAGCTGTTAAATCAAAATCCAATATGGCGGACGACAAGACGTTTCCGATTGTGAAAATGTGGGGGAAAATTACTAGATTTATCAGCAGATTTTTAGCGCGAAATTTGAGTTTTTTGTCGCGATATGTCTTGTAAAATTTTGAATAGCTGATGCCTGACTAGAGCGAGCTGTCATTTGAAGAAAACAATATGCGCAAAATTTAAACGGAACGCGGTGGGGGCGAGCCTCATTTCTAATTGGCCAATGTGCATTTCTAAACTAGATTAAAAAAAAAATAACTAGATTTAAATTCAAATGAAAATAAAATTTTGATGTAATAGTTATAGACCGTTCCTACCATATAGCCCCCGCCCTCCTGGACATTGCAGTAACGCGTTCTAAAAAAATTTATGACGTCACGACAGACATGTTGGGTCTAACATAAATAGTTTTTGCGTTTGAAAGCTGTCAAATAAAAATCCAATATGGCGGACGACAAAACGTTTCCGGTTGTGAAAATGTGGGGGAAAAATTACTAGATTTATCAGTAGATTTTTTAGCGCGAAATTTGAATTTTTCGTCGCGATATGTCGCGTCAAATTTTGAATAGCTGATGACTGACTAGAGCGAGCTGTCATTTTAAGAAAACAATATGCGCAAAATTTAAACGGGACGCGGTGGGGGCGGACCTCATTTCTAATTGGCCAATGTGCATATCTAACTAGATTTTAAAAAAGGTAACTTGATTTAAATTCAAATGAAAATAAAATTTTGATGGATGATTTATTTTAAGTCAAAATAACATAATTACTTAGAATTTAGCAAAATTCTGTTTTGAGAAGAAACACCAAGTTAGATTAAATTTATCAGATCAGTAAAATTCCTAGAATTTAGCAACACTTTTATTTATTTTGAAAGAAAACCATTTATCAAAATCCGTTGTGACTCAATGTCAAATCAGCAAAAAATACTTGGAATTTATCTATTTCTAAAGGAAATGGCAAGTTCGATAAAATTGATCAACGTCCATTGTGACTTAACTTCAGACAGCAAAATTAGTTGGAATTTTTGCATTATCTGTAACCCACGGAAATCTGTTATGATTCTATGCCAAAATCAGCACTATTAGTGGGAATTTTGCTTACCAAGTCCATTTTATCTATGTTCCACACAAAGCCGGTTCAATTGCTATGATTATAGCAGCACTCGGTATATAAAAAGCCGGAACAAAGCCCTGCACTTTACTTATTTTTCACCTAGAAGTAGCAAGCGCAATATTTACAAATCTGTTTGTAAGTTTTTATATTGCAAAGAATATTTCAATCAAGTAAGTAATTATTATTATATTTTAATTCATTTGTAAGATAAAGAAACGCGCTCGCGAATTGGAATAATGTTGCAGTTTTCAGTAAGTAATTAATTATGCTATTTTTATAAAGAACAGACAACTATTTATGACTTCTAATGCGGAAATATCATGAAAATATGAATTTTTGCAAATATTTGATCTCATAATGTAACATTTAAGTGATATATTATAAATGACATTATATATCACTGTGTCTAAATGAACTCTTACGACTAACAACCTTTTCACAGCTCTGTATGAGTTGTATATGTAATTAATGGCTTATTCATGAGCTAGTAGTAAACAAATCAAGTCAAATTCTGTATTCAGCGTCAAAAGGAATTATTTTCGCGCTAGTTGTTAACCTAACCTGAATTGCTAATGCTGGAAATGAACTTACCCATTCCTTCTTTATACCTATACATAATGTTAAAGGTCATTTCAAAAGATGTGCTACATGTTGATCTTTACAACATTAAATAGAATTTGAAATAGAAAATTGATTTTTTATTTCATATATGGCATTTTAATATAATAACGTAATTTAATACAATAATTTTAGTTTAACCTGATGATAGTCACAATGTACAAAACAGATCATAGAAAATATAACTATAGCAGTATAAAGGGAGCGCTTGAAGGAAAATAAAATCTACCGCATTTATGCGAAATTATGTTTAGCTACCTTTTGGAGAAAGTCCTCCGCTGTATTACTGTTGACGCCCAAGAGCGAAGAAGAAAAATCACTTGTAGAGTTCAGAAGGATCACTCCTTGGTCCAACTTTGTGGAACATCTAGTCTGATAAGTTAGGCTTTACCACACTTAGACAAGAGTACCAGTAAAGGATTAGGGTGTTAGCTTTTGCTGACAACATCGTTGTAATGGCAACTTACAAGACTGGGCAAAAACACAAACAAAATCTAAATGCAGCAATTAAATTAAATAAGCGATGGATGTCTTAGAATCAACTCTAGTTAGCGCCTCAGAAAACTGAAGCTATATGACTATTTGGACAAAGAAGAGTCCCAAACCAAAACATTACTCGATAGTAGTCTGGGACTAGTGCTCGATAAATCACTGCAATGAGGAGCCCATGTAAAATATGCGGTTGAGAAAGCGAACAGAGTTAGCACTTACATCTCCAGGCTCATGCCGCTCATAAGGACTGGTACCACTTAGCAACATCGTCGAGTCTGCTGCTCTGTATGCTGCACAGGTATGGGCAACAGCTCTGGCAACTGCCAGGACTGCTGGACTGCTAGAAAGAGTTCAACATACTGGACTATTAGGAGATACCTGCGCCTACAGGATAGTATCTACTGACGGACTCCGTGTCATTGCGGTAATTGTGTCAATAAAAGTGTTGACTCTAGAGAGAGCAAATACATATCTTCGGGGGACGTTCCAAAGAAGAACGTGCAGTGCCACTGGAAAGATGGCAAAGAAAATGGGAAATTCCTTTGAAAGACAGATGGACATATCGGCTAAACAGCCTGGTGTGTAAAATATTCAATTAAATTTCATTCTTAATTGAATATTTTACTATGTATCAAAAGTACCAATCATAAAAAGATACAAAAGCTTTTTTTTTGAACCTTGCTAATTTATTCATTTATAATTTCAAAATTTTTTTGGCAATATTTTTTGCCAATTGTTTTTTAATGAAATTTATACCACTGGTTTTGGTTTAGGAAATTTTAATAGCATCCCACCTTTAAAGATCTTTTCTCAACTCCTTCTAAACGTAATCTTTGATGTCACGCTGTCATTTCTGTGGTCTATCATCAATAGTTTTTATATTTGACAGCTGTCATTTGAAAATTCAAGATTGCGATTGACAGGCCATTTTGTGTTTGGAATTTTCGCGCAAAATTTAAGTTGCGGGCATGCGCCGGGGGATTACCGATTTTAACTTTTGACAAAAGTAACTAGATTCAAAGCGTGAAATTTAAATTGCAAGCATCAAGCGGGGTCTCGTCATTTGAAGTTTAATGAAAGTACCTATATTAAAAAAATGACCTAGTTTTTGTAACTACATTTGATATTAATGATAGGTACACACTTTTTTTGTTTACCGGTAGGAAACTCACCGACCGAATACTCCCACTGGTTAGACTATGGAGTGACCTCACGAGTGGTATCTACTAAAATCTCTTGGAGGCGAGAATATTCTGTCAAGACCCGTTTGTACACATTACTTCAATCAGAATAGACAAATGTTTTTGTTCTACCTATTTTACTGATGTTATTGTTCTACCTACTTGTTGCTTTCATTTTGTTACAGAGAAATTTTTTCTGATGGTCAAAGGTCTGAGCGGCTTTAAGAGCCGTGCGCACCATGTCTCTGATTGTTTTCTGCTTGGTCCCACTCTTGCTCTTGAGCTGCCTTCTGACTAAAAATATCTGACGCCAATCTGGAAAAGGCATCCCAAGTTTCATCGTTTTGAGCAATCTTTTTGCCGATACCGTCCGAGGCTAAGTCAGTACCTAGACGACGTTCCGAGGCCTATCTTTCGGAGTTCCGAAACTCACAGCTAAAGATGGTGTGTTTCACACTGCCTTTGTATCTATCGCTGCAGTGCTCACAGCAAACGGATACTCTTCGGTCATTGCGATGGAGATATTCTCCAAAATTATTATATCCCGTTAGAACTTGCGTGAGATTGTAACTAAGGTTATCGTGTTTTGGTTTCACACCACACAAGGGTGTTTAGCCGATATGTCCATATGCCTTTCAAAGGAATTTCCCATTCTCTTTGCCATCTTTCCAGTGGCACTGGACGTTCTTCTTTGGAACGTCCTCCGCAGATATGCATTTGCTCCCTCTAGAGTCAACACTTTTATTGACACAACTACCGCAATGACACGGAGTGCCTCAGTAGATACCATCCTGTAGGCGCAGGTATCTCCTAATAGTCCAGTACGCTGAACTCTTTCTAGCAGTCCTGGCAGTTGCCAGAGCTGTTGCCCATACCTATGCAGCATACAGAGCAGCAGACTCCACTACGCTTTATAGAAGTCTGTGCTAAGCAGAACCAGTCCCTATGCGCGGTATGAGTCTGGACATGTAAGTGCTAACTCTGTTCGCTTTCTCAGCCGCATATTTTACATGGGCTCCTCATTGCAGTGATTTATCGAGCACTAGTCCCAGACTACTATCGAGTAATGTTTTGGTTTGGGACTCTTCTTTGTCCAAATAGCCATATAGCCTCAGTTTTCTGGGGCGCTTGTTTGTGTTTTTGCCTAGTCTTGTAAGTTGCCATTACAACGATGTTGTCAGCAAAAGATAACACCCTAATCCTTTCCTTGTACTCTTGTCTAAGTGTGGTAAAGCCTAACTTGTGATACTAGACGTTCCACAAAGTTGGACCAAGGAGTGATCCTTCTGAACTCTACAACTGATTTTTCTTCTTCTCTCTTGGGCGTCAGCTGTAGTACATCGGAAGACTTTCTCCGAAAGGTAGCTAAAAAGAATTGCGCTTAAATGCGGTAGTGTTTCTTTTCCTTCAAGCGCTCTCTTTATACTGCTCTTTCCAGTAGTATTGAACGAATTTCTAACATCCAGCAAAACCAATGCATACAGATCTTTTTTGTGTCTGGTGCCAGCCTGAGCTGTTCTCCCTGTTTCTATGACATCGTTTACTCTCTCTACTGTAGATCGCCCTTCTCCAAAGCCGTACTGTGAAAGATGCAGACCGTCAACTATCTTTAAGTGCTCCTGGAACCTATGCAATATTAGATCTAACAGCTCTAACGGCTTTGTTCTAACAGCTAGTTCTAACATCTTTGCTCGTTTGTTAAAAAGGTATATAGGTCTGTGCACCTGTACACGCTCGTGCCATTTCCTTTTGGAATCAACATAATGTTTGCTTCTTTTCATGCTCTTGGGAATGTTTCCGCTAGCAGTATACTATTTAATACAGACAGCAGCACTGATGGATTAACCTCCACTAGCAGTTTAACCTCACGCCCCGGAATTCCATCGGGGTCAGGAGTTTTGTAGTTCATTATTTTGGCGGTTGCTTGTTGCAGTCTCTTTGGATTAAATGATTCCCCATTTTCTAAAGGTCGAATGGGCCAATTGTCATCGGTACTACTCCTATCTGCAAACAACTTCTCTACAATTCCGTCGATATTTTCGGGTGAAACGGAACTCTTTTGAAGACAATTAGTTACCACCTTTTAGGGTAATCCTCATGGACCTTCCTCTATAGCCGTCTAAAGTTCTCTCCACCACCAGTTCTGGTTTTGTAGGACGCAGGATTTTGCGTGATTTTTTGGTAGTTTTGCATGCAGCTTCTGCAGTATTAGCTTCATGGCGTTTTAATATGCATATCCACTAATATGCTTGCATTTATTTCATTTTATGTTGAGGAGGGATATTGCGGTCACATGGTGACTTGTAATTTCGCTTGCCATATCTTGGATTTGCTTATTATTAATCAATTTGAAATCCCTCCAATCCCTCCTGGGACCCTCGAAATTCATTTTCTTTAGGGACCACCTCCTTTTTGGATTTTCCAGTTTGGAGTTCTGGTCGGTACCAATCTCAAATCTAATATAGCAATGGTTACTTGCCGAGTCTTGGTCGTCAACACTCCATCTCTTCCGCCTTCGCTGGGTTGTAGGTATTGATAACGTCAGATTAATATTGGATGTCTGATCACGTCTGACGAAAGTTGGTTAATTTCTTTCGTTCGAAATACACAGTCCCAGTGTAGAAATATATTCCTCAGCGTTTAATACTAGAGTTGGATCCTTGTCACTAGTGAATCAGATCTCAAGGAAAATGTCTAGTCAATGTCTCCAAGCTTTGAAGGCGTTCGGAACAGTTATCCAAGACGGCATTAGGGGAAACGTAACAACTAGTCACTAGTAATCCTACTATTTCCACCATTACAAATCTGTCTCCCTCTAGACGACTTTGAGAATTGGGATGCAGCCAGAAGTCCATACCACTGCATTGCCAATGGCATGAGCAGCCCATTGTGTTGTCTGCTTTCCAGCCCTATTTGGTTCGCCCTCCAACCCTATTTGGGACACTTTGTTGTACACTGTTGCATTTAAAAAAGTGGTTGCTACATACGGTAGATGTTGAAATTAGTAAAGCATCAAAAAGTTAGTGTCTTCCCCTCTGCCATGGATAAAAATTTTTACCCATTGTCACCTCTAAGCTGTATGTGTAGCCTCTTCGTCGTCGGCACCGACGCCTCATAGTGATTTGTAACGAAGGTGGGTGTATACACAGGTATTTTATTTTTAAATGTGATTAAGTATTCATTTTGGAATAAAACCAGATGATTTAAAGGTGAGTACACAATTGTAACAATAATGAATACTCTCTTCCTAAATTAAATAATAACTGTTTCTTTGGTTATAAATCGTAAAATATAATTTGTTAAGATCTTGCTTTAGCATTTATGGATATATTATTTCAAATCAAATGGTTTTCTATCTTAAAAGTCCTAGAAGATGAAACTTGTCCTATCAGGATTATTTCTTCAAGGACTGTAACTGTATGGTTTTCGTATTCCTTCCGATCGTAATATCAAGAATTAAGTTTGCATTCTGTCCAAACCACTTCGTTACTTTAAAGATTCATTTTCGTTAATTTATAATAACGAAAGCGACGTGATGTTTTGAAAAGCTCTTTAGACATTTATCTATTAATATTTATATGTCTGTTTGCAGTACTCCTGTACTTATAGAACTCATACGTTTCAGTTGTTGCAAAAGGAAATCTTAAACATTGTTAGTAATACTCGTATAGAATATGTAAGTTTGTACATTGCATTATTCAAGTATCTTAATTCGTAAGATGATAGTAGACTTATTATGTTTTAAGAAATAAGCAAGGTTTAATCGCTTTGTGTTTTATATCAGCTTTAATACTGTTAATTAGAAACTATCAAACTAGATAAATTTAATGTATTATATAAGGAAAATTAATTAAGTATTATATACGCCTTTAGTTTCAAATCTAGTTACTTTTATTTTGAATCTAGTTACTTTGATCAATATTCAAATCGAGAATCAAATGACAGCTGCAAAAAAAAAAGAAATATCTTACAACAACAAAAATAATTGGACTACACAGATGATGATAATATCATCTACTGATTAATTCACAAATTCAAATTCCGAGATAAAATTCAATTTCTATATATTTTTGAGGTTATCTATTTTTGGGTTCTCTATATCCCATTTATAAGACGAACTTTCGTTCCTTTTGTGTTTATCTGATATTTTAATTATTTTCTTAGATATTTCCTATATCTCAAGCCCCGTAGAGCGTAAAGGGTCTCATCTACTGGCGAATTTACTCTATATATTATTGATCTATACCTATGTCTTCTTATATATTTATACGTTATTTATCATTTCATTACAAGGGTCACAAAATGTGACCCTTTTCGTCTACTGGCGCATTTACCCTATATTATTTGTCTATATCTATGTTTTTTGTTTTATATATTCCATTCAGTAAGAGGGGTTATAGCTTAGGGAGTCTCATTCTCCAGTACTTATAGTTCTATATACAACCCCCTCAATT
>WYDF02301384.1:0-15565 GCA_009867245.2 Adranes taylori
ATAAAATAATTATTAATGGATGTTTATTTAATTAGGTACTATGAGACATAAATTAAAACCTCAGTATTTACGTTATTAACTTCCTTTTTACTAGAGTTACTTTTTCGATAAATAAATAAAAATTTAAAATAAAGGTCAAAATGGATTATTTATCAAAATGGATTATTTATATAAAAATTTATTGCACGGCGAACTCGATCGAATTAAAATATTAAACCAAATCGAGAATTCTGTTAAAATTGGAAATATCTCAAAAGCAGTTGAAGTTGGACATAGGAAGTGGTTAATAAAAATGAAAGTGGAGCTAAAGATCTATCCAAACATTGCATGAAATATAGGATGTTCCATTTAACAAAATTGAATAATACCCTACTACGCGTTTTGCTTAAGCCTGTATAAAATTTTTAATAACATGCAAACTATTTTATACGCGTAAAAGGTGAGGGTGTACTAGAATTACCTACTAGTACTAGAAAAGTCCAAAAACAGATAAAATGTATTTTATTCTTTTAATATACAAGCAGTTCAAGTTACCACAATTTTGGCATAAATCTAGCCATAACTTCTGAAACACCTGGTATAGACCCACCAAGTCTTAGACTGAAAGTTATGAAAAATACGTAGAATCGAATTATCAACTAAAAAGTATAGCATTCCATTTAAAAAAATGTATTTTGTGTGGGGTTTGCAATTATGGAACACATACATGAAAATATTTTTGAAAATATGAAAATATTTTTAGTTTATGTAGCTTAAAGCCCTAGATACTTCTGCTTTGGAAATTTTTCTCCATATAATATCATAAAGGAGGAATTAGACTTGGACACACTATTGGGGCACCCGGCATATGGAGTTTTTGGAACATTTTGTTTTGAATCATTAAAATGTGGACTCCAACAATGAAACGTTCGTAGTTCGATATTTGTATAGATTTAAATTAAATATCAAATATCTTGTACATACATCCATATTACCAAACTTGCCCGTGTAGGCAGTTCATTTAACTACACAATTAACACGTCGTGATGACAATGAAGATATTATTTGTAGTTACTTAATATATATTCCATAGCAATTTTGTAAAATAGACAAGATTTTTAATTAGAATACAACTTAGCGTGTTTCAATACATCTGTGTTCTTAATTTATTACTCCACATTTAGACTACCAAGATTATTAATATAATTTAAGTAATTGTTTCAAAAACTGCCATTGTCGTGCCAATCCAGAACTAAAGCCAAATAGAATAGGCTACTTAATTACTCTTCAACTGCAATATTGATTTCAATATTTTAAATATTTAACACAAAATAAAAAAAAATTTATACGACAAATATTTATTATTAAAGTCAAAATTATTATATTTACCTTAAACCTTTAATTTACACGACTTTTCGCAGTTATCTATTTTTTCATGTAAACGGAAATTTTGTGGGTTGATTTTGCCACACATTGAATATTCTCATATATTTGAATGCCTTTTTATGGAATAGCTTGCTGTATAATAAAGTGCTTTGAATTTGTATTTCCGTATTGGTTAGTGGAGTTTTTGTCTTTTAAGCTATTTAAACTTTTATATTCTGCTTGCTGAGTTGTTTTTCTGTTGAGTATAAATTTCTATTTTATGAACTGATTAATATAGTAAACCAAAGTTAGAGAAGCATTTATTAAACAGCCATAACTGAATATAACTATTTTAAGGAATTATGATTATTTATCATCAGCAGTACTTTTTATTAATACTAATAAATCAGATTTTGTTAATATCATCAAGATGAGGTATTAATAATACATCAGGTAACTATTAAGTTATTGTATGTGATTAGATAATTTATTAGAGATGCATTCTACGATGCATATTCCAATTTAGTTTCGAGTCCAAAGTTATCTTGAATTAATACCAATAATTCCGGGACCAATTTAAAGTTATGGTGCCAGACAATATATCTGATAATTCATGATGTGCCATATGCAAACAAATTATCAAATACAATGTGTATCGAAGAGGGCCAAACCCCTGCAGAATGCCTAATTTGATATCACTTTATTTTAATTTGATATTGCTTGCTTGATTTACAAGAGTATGAGGAATAGTTTGAGGTCTAATCCAATAAGGATTTCTTTATTCCTGTTTACCTAAGTTATTTTTCAACATAAATCTTTTAAGTGCATGTACATATTTTGGTATTGTAATGCTTTGATTTCAGTGTAATAAAATGTTTTGTCATAGTTTGAAAAATATCCCATTACGACTGCTACAACTTCTGCGACTGAAAACTGGCACAAACGTGTTTTACAATATTTAGAGTTTGGTTATCATACTAAAACTAATCGCCATCTGATTGAACTACATCCATCTGACATTCGACTTATTCATCGGATTAGACCACATTCAATGAATAAAGAGTTTGAGGTTGCAATTCAAATATGTGCTAATGTAATATCCTAAAGCTGCTTGTTATTTCTTGAAAAAGTTGACATATCGAGTTAACGTGATTTTCTTATATGGGTCGATATTTTTGAAGCCAATCCGTAATAAAAATTCCCTTAAAATCACGAAAATGATCTAGTGAGATTATTTTGTCAGCAATTTTTAAGATGCGACAAATTTTTATGTCTCACCTGTTTCTACTATTGTTTTGATTCAGTTTAATAATGATGAACCCATACTCCATCGGCAGAAATTATAGTAGTAACGGAACAACTATTCAAACGATATCTGTAAATAACATTTTTGAGCTACCGTCACAAGACGAGGAACCCATCTCACCGTTAGTATTAATGTTCGTGATTCATTACTGAAAGTGTTTTGAACACGTGATAGGAGATGCTTACAGTCTGTGCTGTTTTTCGAATCTTGATTTATTTAATCTGTAAAACTCCAACGTGGTGCGAATATTTCCACAAAGGGTAAAATTAACAAAACAGTGTAAACTTTAGCAGAAACATCATAGTTTTGAGATTTCAAAAGTACATGTTACAAAAGTATATGTTACTGTTACTTTATCAAGAATGGCTTCTTGACCTTACTTTTTTCTGCGATGTTACTGAAAAATTACTCCAATTAAATCTGCAACTACAGGGTAAAGGTAAAACAATAATAGATATGATTAGCATTTTGAAGTCATTTAAAGAAAAACTAAATATGCTTGCAATGCAAATAAAACGTCATGAATTTCAAAATCTGACCGATGAGTCTAAAAATAAAAAGAATCTTACTTACAACAAAGATGCCGATGTTATTGCGCTGCTACTTAATGAATTTGAAAGAAGATTTCTATCATTAAATGAACTTGAAGATATTGCCAATTTTTTGTCTTGCCATTTTAATGACAACATCGATGTTGAAAGTGTTGATCAGAAACTAAACAACTTTCTCTTTACTACAAATTTAGCAGGCTTGGAAGAAGAAATAATAAATATTAAATGGGACGTAAATCTTAAGTCACTTGTTTCAGATTGTAATTTTTGGAAACTGATAAGAAAAGATAAATATCCAAATATTTGGACAATTGTTGCACGTTTCAACGCGTTCTATGGATCAACATATTTGTGTGAATCCGGATTTTCATTTATGAATGCGATCAAAACAAAACATCGATCGCAATTAAGTTAATATGAGCCAAATTTTGAAAAACTTGCAGCATTTATGCAATGTCAGGTTTCGTCCAAGGTTTTCTGTGTCTTTATATCTTTACACTGTAAATTTTTTTAATGCAATAAATATTATTATGCTTCATAAAATAAAAAAATATAAAAATTTGTTTCCTTTATTTGCGATATTTTTTTAATTGAAATTCTTGTTAATTATTTATTAAAATATCTATGAAAATTTTGAAAAACCTTAAAATTATTTGCCCACATTCTCAGTCGCCCGCAGACTATATATTACAGAACAAGTCACCCCTAAGGGATAAAAGTTTGGCCACACCTGATGTATAGTATATCATTTCCCATTGACAAATTTTGCACAAAATGTTCATATATGATCGAAAGGTTGACCTAAATGTGAATATCAAATTTGAAGTCACCCGCTCTTTATTATGAGGTATGTAGGCTACAACATATATAAGTTCCCCGAATATTGTCACGGTTAAAATTGTGTGACATTGAACCAAGCTAACTTCTATAGACTGCTATTCCTTGCAGAAAGAAAACTTAATTTTTTTCGGGATTTAAAGAGCAAGGTAGAGGGTTCAATCAAGATTGAATAGTTAGCAGCATCCCACGATAGAAGATGAAAGAAAATCATCAGAAAGTAATTTATTAATTCTTTATTAACTTTCTTAAATTTAAAGCAATATTTAGCTATTTAGATATCATAAATATATTTCGCCAATTATATTAAAACAAATACGTCTTGTAAGTTCAATAATATCGCATATTTACATAGATATGAATTGAATCACATTTATTAATAATTTTAATTAATAACATACTATAATTTAATTGATACAAGCAATAAATTTGTTTCAACATCAAGCGACATGGATGAACTTGTATTTATATATACCAAATCTAATATAATATTTTATGATTTTTGTCTAAACTTTAAACTAAATTTATTTTCTCTAAATTTTTATTATTAATTTTAATTTTCTACGTGATATTATTTGATAATTTTTCTTTATATTGTTACTTTCTTTAAACTATATTTGAGTATTATAGTAAACCTAGTGTTCGTACCATCTAACTTCAAAACAGCTATCTTCTCCACGGGCTTGATAAACTTATCTTGCTCACATATTTTTATATAATAAATTTGGTAAAACAGATTAACAAGTTAAGCTAGTTTTACTTAAAAACTTTTAATAATTAATTGGAACGAAGAATAAGTGCAATTAGTTTATTCTTAATTTATTTTTAAAAGTTTAATTTACAATCAATTTTCATTATGTGCAAGTGGCTACAGATTTGAGTCATCCAAGTCATACAACTATACAATTAAGCGCCAGGCTCCCCAAATTTGTTCATAGAGCAGGGATTAGCTAATTAAATTGGGCGTAACTAAATAAAACAACAGTTTATTATTTTACAACGGAATAAATTAATTCATACATTTATCAACTCGGATGTTAAACATTAACCCTTGTCTGTTTAAAACTGCGAATCTATCCTACATCCGCAAGTACGGCCAAAGAACATAACGAAGCGAAACTTGGCAAAAATCGTGTATATAATTTATTTGCAAGATGATTGAGCTTGGTATTTAATTAGGTTGTAACTTTTAAATGCCTAGATTCTTTGTTGGTAGAGACAGAGTTGCCAATGTATTTAAAAATAATACTATTCTCCGAAATTTGTTGTAATAATGCATAAATTAAATAAAATGTTGATGTAACTGATATATTACATTGTCAATCTATAATCCATTTTGCTTGTATATAACAATAAGTGCAAGACCATATATGTACATAAATATCTTTGTTTTACAAATTTTTGTTAAAAGGGTATAATGTTATAATGGTAGAAAGGGTATAATGGTAGAAAGAATAAGTTATAGATTCACACTAATAAAAACGGGTACAAGAGTACATTTTTTGACAAGAGTCCTTCACTTGTTTTTAAAGTTTATAATATGAGAAATTGGGAAAATAATATGAAAATTTGTATAAATATGATTTAATTACTACAAAAGATTATATATGAACAAAAACAAATTAAAATGAGTTTCAACTTTACATTAAAATTATAAATTCTAAAATTTTAAACAATTTATGATTTTAACAAAGAATGATTAAATAATTCAACAAATTTAAATACCCAAATTTTTTTAATATGAATTTTCCTACAAAAAAGTTCTTGATTTAATAATAATTTTTTTTTTAATAAAAGAACTAATGTAAATATTTCGTACAATATTTGTTCTATTGTTAAACAGGAAAACTAAATACTAAATGGAAAACTATCTGTTTTCACTATGTAGAAGTCTATGCGTTAATTGGAAAATTGTTTTACAAAAATTTATAAATTCATTAAAATCATTGCTTTTCAGTTTTTGGTTTGGAATGCTTGTATTTTTCATTGATGTATTTTAAAGAGTAAATTATTCGTATATATATATATATATAATTTAATTAATATTCCAAATTAAAATTGCACATGGATGTTTAACTGCTTCAAGTTCTTTACATTTCAAATAAAGAGTATTTCCAACTCTCTTATTACAAATATATTGTTCAAAATTATCATAGAATATAGTTTCTAACTGATAAATATATATTCAAAAGGATTCCGGAGAAAATAAAGTCTAAAATTATATTGAATTTCATTCTTGTGATATTTTTGAACTTAGATCGCTTCTGCCTGAAGCCTCAAACTATTTTCTACAACTCTATAAAAGTACTCGTTAAAACTAATAGAAAATAAATATACATTTATGTGTATACTTTTTCCCGATGATTAATGTATCTAATGGAAATTTAAAGAATTTTGTAAATTTTTCCTCTTTCATATAAAAACGATTCTTGAAGTTTTTATACGCGCAATACATTCCACCTTTTCTTCCAACAACATTTTTGGAGTCATTCAAAGTTTGTTTAAAACTCACAAAACTTTAGCTTATGTAAAATTCAATATCTTAACCTTAACAAAATAGAACTCAAACTATAACATTCCTTTTATAAAAAAGAACGAAGAATTAAATTAAAAATCCAATAGCATGTGCGTACTTTCGAAAATTATAAATAATTTTCTTCAAACATAAATAAAATTTAAGCATTATATTATTTGTTTATACACACATTAGACATAATGCAATAAATATGAAGCACAATGAACTGTATAATAGCCAGCAAACTCGCAACATCGCATAAATGTTCTGGTAATACACAAATTACAGTTGCGTGAGACATTTTACCACGTGTTGCAGTATATTCCAGTATCGGTCGTTTCGTGCATGTGCTTTTGCAAAACAAAATCTCTATTGGTTTAAGCATAAGCTGAACATCAGGCATGTGTCTAGGGCATTTAATTTGGATGTAACTCTTTATCTTTTTCTAATTTCATTTCTTTTTCTGGAGTTTCGCTTACGTTATTATGTAGTACGGCCTAAAGATTGAGTGCCATAATAATATAACTAACGAATAAAAAAATAAAACACCATTATCTTTTAATGATCTATTTTCAAACAAACGATCTGATAAATAAATATTGAGATTAATCAAGTTCAACTAAAATACATTACAGCTAAAGATCGAAATAATTTCGTTTTAATGTTCAAAACAAAAAATCTAATATATGTCCGTATGAACCATGAAGGTATCTGTTCAATAAATAACAAAAGTAAACAATCAGTTCAAGTTCTAGTTAATTCAAGGCATTTATTAAAATAAATTACAATAAGCATTTATTAAAATTTGAAGTACAGACCAAATAATAATAAGTAATAATTGAATGCAAATTGAAACGTTTTAAATTCTTGCACAACTCTATTCAAACTGAAACATTTTAAATGCAACTGAGATTTTTTCAGCTAACTCGCTAACGGGTGAAGACTGATTTGTTTTGAGCTAATTTCTTCTACATAAGTATTACGAATACTACACTTTTATTTTCCATTTAAGAAAAGAAATAAATATTCATGGAGCATTATTCAAATCTAAATTAAACTTGTAGATTCTATTCTTATAATGAAATTAAGATTGAATTGCATACAATATTTAATTAAATAAGTTCATACTGAAAAGGCTCGATAGTTGGTTTACTCGGATAATATAAAAATAAATCAACTTACATTTTTTTCTTACTCACTAGCTAGAGGCGCGACTAAGTGACAAAAATTAATACACGTCCACTTGATTTCTTGTGTGACGTGTTTAATAATTGACAAAAGAATAAATACCTCTGATATCCAGGCCTCAAAATGCTCCCTATATACTTTTTCATGACAAAATATCACCCTGTTGCGAGGCCTGGAGGTAGGACCGTTCTTTGTGTTCCACAGCGTGTTCAGTGTATCTCCTTTTTACTAATTAGATACCTATTTTTATCTCTCTTCAAAGTCGCGAAGAAAATATAATTTTGTGCAGCTGACAGTTTGCAATCTTTCGGAATACCCGTTAACGCCTGTTCCGTTTTTTCGGTAACCCGTTTTCTTGTGTCCCGTTTTGTCGGTAATATTTTCATTGAAAGGCAACTTAATTCTATTAGAATACATTTAATGAAGGTACAAACAAAATTCGAATCTTAATTACATAGAATCTCAGCTGGGATTGATAGACTTACTCAGTTCTAATCGTTTAAACATTATTCCATTTAAGAAGTAAACTATTTAAAATTTATACAGTAAAATCGCGAGAATTTAACACGTCAATTAATTCTGATTGTTACAATATCGTTTAGTCACTTCTCATTAGCAGAATGCAATGAAATTTCGTGTGCGCTTCTATGTATTTTGGAGCTGGAAATAAGAGTGTAAAATTTATTTGAGATGAGTGGATATTATGATGTCATTGTATAAAATAACGTGCCTGCCACTTGATAGGTTCGGCGCAAAATACACATGGAGGATGAGGAAAGTCATAAAAAACTTTCAAAGTTCACTTCCAGTCACTTCCAGTGAGCGAAAGTGTCTAAAAATATATAAATGTTTACCTGGAAGTCCTAAAGTCAAATGCAAAGTTTTGGCATGATTAGTTAAACTTTTAAATCCGGCAAGAGGACACTTCCGATTACCAGAACTATCTGAAATTTTGCGAAGTTTTACGCTTAGCTTTGTATAGGGATTATTCATATCAAATTTGTATGCAATCGATTGAAGTTATAGTTTTACATTGTGATCACTTCTGGTAACCAGCTTTTTACCAAAATCAACAGCATTCATCCACAGATAGCCTTAAATAGATAATACAGATTTCATTGTAATCGGTCTAGTAATTTAGATTACACGCTATTGTGTTCACGGATACACACACATACACATATAATTCTAAAATCATTTAACAAATCGTCAACATGGCTTCGGAGAGCCTTAATAGGAATATCTACTGAAATCGGGGTATGTGAAATTTTGCACGATTGATATATTCCCTTTGAATGCATCTCCGATGTGGACGGGAAGTTAGAAAGTAACTCCTTAAATATAATTAAGGTCATGGCATTTGAAAAAAGAGAGTAACTCCTCACCAATAATTCTTCTTCATTATGAATAGGCTGCAAATGGAACACCTCATAAATCAGAAAACCATCACGACACGACAGCCGCTACATCATACGACGCAAATTCTCTTCTTCTCTCAGATGAAACAGTGATTAGTGTGTGTTGGGTAGAAAAAACGATCTTACATTGTGCATAAACATTATTACCAACGAGTGAACTCTTAAACTAATAAATCGGTTTATGAATTCGGTCTATGGAAAAATAGAAGGAACGCCTATTTTGAAGAAAAAGGAATTCCTCATAGGAAGAGGAACTCCTCATAAATAATGATTCGCTTTATATGTGACAACAAAGTAACTCCTTCATTTCGTGATAATGACACCTCAAATGAGGTACTTTAGAAGTGAGAAACTCAACACTAAAAGCACGTGCAATAACTACGTCAGTTTGTTCTTTTAAAATTCGAATGTATTAAAAGAAAATTAATGTACTTATTAATGTAAAATTAATGTACTAGTTAATGTAAACTCCCAAATAAGATTATTGTAAAATTAAAATAAACAGTCAAACAGAAACTATACATAAAATAAAGTAAACACGAATATCGTATCTTTGCAAACATCAACAACATGAGCAAAACAGTGTGAAGCACTAAGTCAACATATTATGCTAAGTGTTTGTTCAACTTTCTAGGATCACTTTTCTCATCGATTAGCATTCTAAGGTGTGTCTAACATGCACACAGAGAGTAAAATTCAGGAAATACATAAAAAAGATTTGCCAATTTTCATAAAAACAATATTTTCGTTAATACAATTATGAATCAATTGATTTAGTTCGTTCTCGAGAGTTTGAAATAAATAAAATATGTGCAAGGGATGTGCATTGAATGATGTCGGTAGACTAAGAGCTATCAGTTAATAAATGGCGCGTTCAGATTTGAGCAAGAACGCACTGAGTTCAAATGTAAACGGTTATGCGCGCGCGCTCCCATTGTGCGTCACTATGCGCCAATAGGTGCGATCGCAATCGGGTTGGTGTCGATCGCGTGTGCATGTTCAAAGGAATTAATTGATGCGTGAGTGCTCAGTTTAAATGAGACTAAGATAACAGGGTACCTGCGCTATATGATCAATGGAATTTGCTGTAAGTCGTGATGGTCGTGCTGTTAGAGCATTTGTGATGGAGTGGAACAACAATACAGTGCTATTGCTTCTACAATAATGCTGAAAATGTGTAAGGCTCACTGTTTGCAATAAACAAAATCATAATTAAATGATTAGTTTTATTCTATTAATCCGAACGGTTACCTATTGGATATAAAGTGATCTGCGTAGTCAAGCTGGGCAGGAACCCATGTTGATAGGACAGCGGTTCCCGTTGGGTCGCATAGAACTCTACTCGAAACTCTTAAAACCTACACCTTATTTGCGAAACGGAATTATAACCAACGGAATAGGGTCGAGTTACATTGTTACTATAGAACTTCCTACACAATTCAAGCTCACAGATTTAAACAAGTAATGGTCTACAGATAAATAATGGATTCAATTCATAGAGCGTGAATTTAAATTAACCCATTAATAAATATTAACGTGTCGATTTAGTTCTTCATAATTACGCCCATTCTCAGTTGAAATAAAACCTTTGCTCTACCATCGTTTAAAAGTAACGCTTATAATATTTTCTGATCCCTTTAAAGAAGTTGAAGATGTTGCAACGGCAAGTTTTTGTGGAAACTAATTCTATGTGGTGCCCTTTTTAAACGCGACATATACAAAGGCTTCTCGCTGAATTGCACTGTAACTCCTTTCTGTGAATGGTAACTTCTGCACAATAATCGAATAAAGTCACGGTTGGTCTGCCTCCAACAGTCTTCGTACCCTGGAAAAGTGGGTCGCGAGAATATAGGTCGGACATAGACATTGGAAAACAGAGTGACACAAAGAGTCTCAAGCTCATCGAAATAAGAGCAGTAAATCAGTCCCTGATATTGGTTCTAGCGCGCCACAAACAATCTCACCATAAATAACAAGCACAACATAACGAGAGGAACATGTGATACGACATCTACACAAGCTGGGTATATTTATTGTATGTATGGTAATTTAATAAACTAGCAGAAATACATTTTAACCTAGTTTTGTATAAAACAAAAGTTCGACTATCAAAGTCGTATCAACGCATTATCGCTCCCCTAGATGCAAGATATTTTAGGATTAATTGCTATTAAGAGTCTGAAATAAGAATTTATACTGAATCTAGTCTTAAGTTAGTACGTAAATCGTATTTTCTGTTTGCAATAAACAAAATCATAATTATGTGATTAGTGTTATTTAAATAATCCGAACGGCTATCTATTCCATCAGAAGTGATCAAGAATATCACACTGTGCAGGAACCTACCTTCAGAGATGAGAGTTTCCCACTGGGTCTATTTGAACTTTTTAAAACATAAATGTTATTCGTAAAAGAGAACTGTAACCAATTGAGTTGCCTCAAAGGCTTCCCATTAGGTCGTACTGAAGTTTATCTAATCATTTTGGAAACAAGAGCCCACTTACCAGAAAACAGTCGGTTGTGAGAATTTAAGTCGGGTCCTGACATTGGAAGACGGAGTGCCGAAATTATTGAAGTAAGAGCAGTCAACCGGTCATGCAATCATACCGAATATTACAAGAAAAACATAACACAAAACTGCCAGAGTTGCGCATGGAGGTGGAGGAGGTGGTGGTACCTTGATTTCCTAATGTTCGCACGTTACAAAGGTAATTTATAGTTAAAATATCAGAAGGGACTGTACAAAAATTGAAAACATGGATGTTGAAAAGGATTTATATTTAGCCACAAACTCATTACTGAAACTGTTAGGATTAGAGCAGCAGTCGAAACTATTATCACTGAAACTGTAGTAGCAGCCGCTCTTCCGAGAACACTTCAACTTTCGAATAAATTATTTATAAAGGAGAGAGTGGTATGGACACTGGAGACCTTGAAGCTATCAAAATCCCCAGGAGGTAATGGAATCTTTTCTGCTGTGATACAGTGGTGCATAAAAGCCATATCACCGTACTTATGTGTACTTTATAAATAGATTTTCATGCCTGATTACATTCCGACTAGCAGAAATAAACATAGTCTGTATTCCAAAAGGAGGAGAAAGATCGGAGGTTATTCCTAAGGCATATAGATCAATAAGCTTAATTTTGTTTATGCTGAAGGGAATAGAGAAGGTGCTCGATCAGTTTATAAGAAACAAAATTCTATATAATGCACCATTCCACCCTTACCAATTTTTCTACCAAAAGGCCAAGTCAACCAATATTGTCTTTCGTACCTTACTGGGTAACATACAAAAATCGGTGGAGGCAAAACAAATAGCACTCTGTGCGTTTCTTGGCATAGAGGGGGCTTTTAGTAACACCTCGAATGAAACCATAGGAATAAGGGTTTTCCAGAACCGGCAGTTGCGTGAATCAACACAACGCTTCAAAACCGGAAGGTACTCATAACTACGCCTGTTCGTGCACGCATGGGTCAAGAGACTATTAAGATTAGAGCGACCAGGGGCGCCCTCACCAAAGGAGAGTTCTGACACCGCTGCTCTGGTTCATTGTAGTTGATACTTATTGCCATAACAGCATTACTATAGCATTACCGTAACAAAGGCAGTGACGTATAGCACTACCGTAACAAAGACTGGCCATTAGGTACAAGGGTATGCGAATGAACTAGTGCTGATATAACAAAGCCAAGAGGAAATTAAATCTACGGTCCTTAGTCCTGAGTGATACGGCGGTCAGGATAAGTTGGGAGGATAAGTACTTGGGTCTAGTCTTGGACCACAAAGTGGCCTGCAAAAGAGGCCTACAACGAACACAGGAGTCTAAGCCAAAAGTAGAATCAAGAAGGCACATATTATACTCCAAAAACTGCATGTCTTATCATTACTCGGGCGATGTCTAGCTCTTCCACTGCTGTATTGAAGTCACTCACAAGATTGCGTCCCATGCACCTATGACCGAGGAAGTAGGCTTTAAATCAGGCCACGGCTATAGCCATCACAACAAAAATGAAACCTGGCAATCTTGCAGGATATTTAAGAATCCTCAAAGACCAGGGAGCAGCACCACTCACTGATTCCAGGTGAGATGAAATGCAACTAAAGTTGAACTTTAAACAACCATTTGTAGTTATCATTCATCCTAGGCATGGCTGGAAGAATGGACCATCGTATGGCAAAGAAGAGTGTGAGTCTAAATATAGTACACACACTTTTACTGGGTACGCACACCTCTATCTTACAGACTGAAGTAGCAGCCATTGATAACTGTGCTCTAGAAATAATGAAAAAATGCATGAAAAGGAGCTAGCATTAATATACACACTGATAGTCAAGCAGCACTGCAGGTATTACAGACTAAAACCTGTGAGTCTAAGCTACGGTTGGACTGCCTGAGGCACCTGAAATAACGGCACAACATAACCAGTTAAGTTATGGTTGCACCAGCACATTCAGGAATTGACGGTAATGAAATAGTGGAAAACCTAGACAAGCAAGGAGCAAAGAGTAGTCTAATAGGCCCGGGTCCGCCTTGCGGTTTAACCAAGGAACACAGGAAATACTGAATAAACACCAAAATATTCAGTATCAACAAAACGGAACTCGACATGTATACTGGTTGTATTACGGGGTATTGCCCTCAAAACTACCACATGATAGTAAATCGTGAACATCAGGGAACAACACCCAAAAACATCCATGAAGTTTAAGAAAGAACTGCGATTGTGTTAAACGACAAGAAGGGACATGCTTTAAAAAATCTCTTAGGACGCCGTGGTTGGGGTGATAATCCTGTCCCCTGCGTAATAATAAAAATATATATATGTAAAGAGCATTAAATCTTAAGAGCTTATCTTCTGAAAATTCTATTTATGTAGAACAGGAAATGAACGTAAACATCTTATAATAAGGAAACCACATAGACATCGTGATAATTTGAGATGATCCAGGATGAGACAAAGACAGTATAAAGTCAATTTAATTTATTAGAGTTACGCCCTAAGGTTACAGTGCAAATGCAATCGGGAAATTAACCTTCCATCCAAGTGGCCACCAGAGATTTTAAAAGAACAAATTATTGCCAGAGTTACTAATTTTCGGGCGTTTCAAAGCGACTTTACAGGTAAAGTATCAGAAGCTACTGTAAAGAAAATAAAACATGGATGATATTGAAGAACTATATGTAGCTAAAAATTGATCACTGAAACTGTTAGCATCAGAACAAAGATAAAGAGAATTTTGGCTTAACCCAATATTCGTAAAGTTAAGCGAACATTTTGAACTTCTTGAAGAAGCAACCAGCACATTATTAAAATCATTTGTACTGTAACCATCGTAGCCTTAAAAAAAGTCTTTCTCGATCTGTTCTGCCCAACTTCACTAATAGGATTAATTGTTTACATATGTCGTGATTTTTACAGCTAAAATTTGTATTTTAGGAGTATTAAATCTCAACTTTATTATATACGCACATTTCGATTTTTAACTGTACAATGACAATAATGCACAATTCCATGAGATTTCAGTGAATTTAAGCAGTAAAAATTTTAGCAAATTTTCTATTAGAGATGGAGACTGTAGCAACCCAGACAAATGACCTATACGCACAGCATAACAGATCGTTCGAAAATCCCCATTGACTGTACCTAATTGTATAATAGATAAATCACTCATATTCGGAATTCTTAACAATTGAAAATTACACTCAGGATACTCCAAACACATTAAGAAGATGTGCAAAGGAAAGCTATATGTGAAATTGGAAACAAAATTCGAAAAATGTTCTAAAAGGAAAGACTACGCTATACGACGACGCAGTTATAGAGAGCTTAACAAATTTAAAGATACAGAGTTAAAACAGACTCTTGGTAATTACGTGCATATTATTAAAAATTGAATATTGCAGATTCATTTTTAGTCACTACTCTAAATGGTTTAAGGAATATATATATATATTGTAAAATCAAGTTTTCCCTTTTCTCTACATTCTCACAAGGATTTGTATTTAAACTAAATTCATGCAACCTAAAAATGAGTTTATAAAATTGAGGTACAAGTTCAGTTTAGGTTTGTTCATTTCCTATCTTTCAGCCAGTGATTGATGCGTGGTTAACTTAATACCTGTAAATTCCCAGTTCCTTGAGTTCTCTCGTTCATGTATGGTTTTCGCAGGAGCCTAAATCTGTTCAGATGCAAACTTGGGTAAGCACCGACTTCTGTAGAAACTCGAAAAGTTTAGCATTATACTTTTAACGCTAACCTGAGGGATTTGTATATGCAAACTTTGTAATAATCAGGGTTACCAGATTAACAAATAATAATATATCAACACAAATCAAGGGAATATTATTTTAGTAGCATAGAGAAAGCAGACTTTCAAGGTTAAAGCTCTTTTATAAAGAG
>WYDF02301395.1:0-15565 GCA_009867245.2 Adranes taylori
TTGTAAAGTGAATACTATAGCACACACTGCCTGCAAGTAATTTGCCTAACACTGCACTAACAATCCCCTCAAATCATTGACCCAGGCTGAAGAGGACGACAAATCCTAAAGCCTCTTCAATAAATTCACCTAACCTCCTATCTGAACCAATCCTCCAAAGGGAGTGGAGTTTTAGTGGGTGAAAATCCCACATTGTTGGATGCACGGGCATCCTTCGTCTTTTAAAGATTTCTCCACTTACACACAAAACAAAAAAGCATTTTTAGGAGAGTTTGGTCTTTGAGCTCAAACAGTCAACACGTATCACCGGCTAGCGAGCAGCAGTGAAGTATACGTTTGGTAAGCAACTCTATATAGTTTGCATTGTATTAGTTATATTGCATGTGTTGCTTAGCTTTCTCCGTTGTATCGTATGATAGACCGTATGCATGTGTGTAGGTTTGTTCTAACCTTTTTTAGCAACCGCTTTCCTACGTACTGAGAGTGCATGTTGTTGGTGTAACAAGTGGAAGTCGCTGGCATACAGTAGCGTTAGTTCTTAACGCAACAGTACGTGACCATAGTGTACGTCACACATAGTGTATACTACTAGCGAAACTGGTGGCATTCATTATGCATACAGTAACGTTACTTCTTAATGCAACGCTACGCAGCCATAGTACTTACCTTGTCTCACCGTTTACTACGAGCGCATGTTATTGGTGTAAGTACTAGTACTCACTGGCATACAGTAGCGTTAGTTCTTAATACAACGCTCCGTGTCCATGGTGTATACTACTAGCGAAACTGGTGGCATTCGTTTGGCATAGTCACGTCAGTTCCGAAGGCGACGTTAGGTGCTCTTAGTATTTTCCGATTATACCTTCCCTTTTTGCTATTGATATTGTGTGCTAGAATTTACCGCCGTTCTCCGCTGCTTTCCGTATTATTATTTTGTCACCGGCACTGCTAATATTTCGCTAAGCGCCATTTAAAAAAAAATTTAATTGCACTACCGTTTTGCTATGCGCCGTTTGCTTTGTTATATTTTGTGTACCATTTAGTAAAAGACCGCTTGAACACCGCTTATTTCATTTAACAATCATTAATTTGATTTATTATTAATATTTTATTATTATTATTAAATTCTAATGCTGTTTCAGTTATTAGTACTAAGTTCAGTTACAAGTATCCGCAAGATCTAGGACCTAGTTAACTTTCCACTGACTTTACTTCCGCCCTCAGAAAGCCTCTGGGGACCGGAACAACAATATCAGTTCGAAGTGCACAGCATTCAGTGTAAACGGACCTGGCGCCCGAGAAGATTTCTGAAGACCGAATTATTCAAATATTTATTTGCGCCATTATTGTGACAAACGTTAACGCTCTCTATTAGCAGCGTCGCGAGTGGAGTTCCGTTAGAATATGTATCTCTAAGAGATAGTACGTCACAAATTTTGAATTCAGTTCTAATTCAGTTATTGTATTTAATTGTTGAACATTCATAATTCTATTTGTTTCGCCAAAGGTTGAATGTGAAGAATAAAAAAGTTTTGCTGACTTTGAGTTATTAAGAAATGCAGTTGATTTGGAAAAATATGAATTTGACTTAGAAATAGGTGAATTTAGAACACCAAACCGTTGAAGTTAATACACAGAAGATACATAAAAATACATTTTATTTATTACATTTAAAAAATTTATATGTTTACCCGATAGAGAATGGAAACAAATTGGATAAGTCTTGCTATAACTTTTGTAGTAGAATCTCGTGCAATTTCTATAATTATAAAGAAAGCTATGTGTAATTTTTTATACGTTTTTTTATTTCGTAATATCGAAAGTTTAGGCACAAAATTGCCATGTGACTTACTCGATGTATAGGTTGATAGATGCTCCCTCCAATGGCCGTTTTCATTGAATAGCCTATACTGTTAAAATGTAGGGTAGCTCCCCTTTGAAAGGATTAATGGATGTTTCGTGTCACGGTCATTTAATCACCTGCGCCAGCATTTTTTCACGTATAGCTTTATATCTAGTGTACGCCCCAGAAAAGAAGGCCACTATAATTTCACAAATAAATATAAACTATATTTAATTTTAATACATACATTTTTACCAGTTTCTTAGATATTGAGATTGAGGTTATTTCTTGTAGATTATATTATGTACTCTGTAGTAAAACTTTGTCAAACGACTCCATGAAACCATCAAAACTTAAGGAACATTTGACAAACGTCCATAGTAACAAAAACGATAAAGATTGATCTTTTTTTTTGTAACGGCCATAGAAAAATATTTAAAAACTTCTTTATTACAACAACTGTTTGCAGCATCATCTGGACTAGACGTCGATGGACTTCGTGCTTCTTATAATAAAATTGCTTCTTATAATAATTTCTTGGTATAATACACAAATGCATTTCTAAAAAGTTTAATAAAATCAGTCAAATGAACAACAAAACCTTATATTCTCTCCTATTCCTCTTCCTTTATATTAATTCATTAAGTAAATCAATATAAATTCAGCAATAACAAAATACCTACATTACAAGAATTACATACATTATTTAAACTAATTAAATTTTCTTATATGTAGTGAAATGAAATAACATGCGGATCTTCTTTGTCCCTTCTTCCCCTATTTTCCTTTTTATAACGATTTTTTTAAATTGTTTCCTTTTATTTAACTCCACTATCCCCCCTCCCTACGTCCTCCAGTTTCTTTCTTCCTCCTTTTGTTCCTCAACCCATGCAAACATTTCACATTCATTCACCCAGTGCCCCCATTTTACCTCCATTGCTCCACATATCCTACAACATCTTTCACTCTCTTCAATCCAAAACCTATTCCCTCGTTCCATACTCCCACACCTAAACCCTGTTGTCATTTTCTTTTCCTTCAAACTCCTATTCGACCACAAATATTCCGGCCTCGTTCATACCACCTCTATTTCCTTATACTTATTATTGTACCGGCTTACCCTTATCTTTTCTCTCCTCTCTTGCCTTTCACATACTTCATCGTTTTCTCCACTTCCATTTCACATACCCTACCTTTCATCATCCTCTCATTGACCACCTAAATCTCTTATACACTTTCCTTCAATCCTTCACTCATTTATTTATTCCCTGTTGAACTGACATTTGCAATTGACCGACAAAAAAAGTTTTAATAGTGAATTCGAATGTAAACAACTTTAAAACGCAAGGTTGTCAAGTTTGGAAAGAAAACGAAATGTCAGTGATTTAAAATAAACCACAGTCAAAGTTTAATTAGTTCGGAGAAAATAAATCAAATAGTAGAATATTGATTATTGATAGAATACGGAATAAAGTTTAGACTGATTATGGAGGGAGCAGGAAGATTGATGGAGCGTTTTTTTTTACAGAGGTCGAATAGATGGAGCAGCGTGTAGGCTGGTAAAGGAGGAGCTACGGTAGGAGGAGGGGAAAAAGGAAAAAATTGAGGAAGGCCCAGTTGATGAAAGTGCGAGTGACTATTCTAAAGTTGATAAAGAGATGATACGATGTATGAAGAAAGTATCAGAAGAAATATTAGAAATAAAAAGGAATAAAAAAGGATAGCTTTTTTTAAAAAAGAATTTTTTATTCTTTTTTAAAAAGAATAAAAAAAGATAAGGAAAAGGAAAAAAGGATTAATAAGGAGATTGGAGGAAAGTGCGGAAAGAGAAGGTAGAAGAGTGGCAGGAACAGAAAAAGGTGTTGGAGGATAGAAAAGAGGGAAAAGAAATTAAATATCGTAATTTCAGGAATAAGAAATTATGGGGATGATAGAATTTCTGTACAAGAATTGGTTTGGAAGCCGTTGAATTGTAGAGTGGAAATGAGAGATGTGGTTGGGTTAGGAAGGAGGCGCGAAAAGGGAGGAGCCAGGAAATTAGTAGTAAAATTAGCTTCTTATAATATTTCTTTACTCATTTGCTGGTCGCTCTGCTGGTTGCTGCTGCTGGACGTCTTGTCGTCCAGCAGCAGCTGGTTGTGTTCTCAAAATTGGAACTAAATTATTATACTATAAATCTCGGTAACTTCTAATCCGCCGGTTTAATACTACTCTGTTTGCTTGCCATTGCAAGCCATATCACATAATTCCTTCCCCGTCGGCAATCACACGTTACAGTATAACCAGTTAGCGTACACAGTAGTCAAACACATCATTTTATTCTCGTTGCTGTCCAAAACATATGAAATGTAGCAGCATTACGATAAACCAATGCAAATGAATTATTAGCGGACGCCGTTACCAACATAACATAGTTCCTCCTTCCATATAACATACACAGTTAACGTGCATAAACCGTGAGCACGCATTCAACACACAGGCCAGTGCGATAGCAGACAGTAATATGGTAGCATATGAATCAATGCGCGAAACGCAAACTCGTTCGTATCTTAAAGTAATAAATGCCTTTAAATTTATTAACTGCCTTTTTCTAGTGCTGGGTCATAAGTAATTGATTTATTTAATATATTTAATTTATTTCAAGTAACAGGCTTTGTTACAAGCCTTATTAATTTTCTCGATCTATCAGTCCAAGAAAATTATTACATCATTATAGCATAATCGGGTCATTTAATCATTATATCCTAATTTACCTTAAAATGTACTGTATCCTAATTGAATTAATATTCCTTCACCTTTCAGCATCGGTTGGGACGGGCTTCAAGCGGAACGAAACCAACGTTAAACTGTCAAAAAGAGAAAGAAGCAGGTGGGGATATTTTTTACAAAAAATGTACAGTTTGACTGCATATTTATTGAATCTATGGTCATTCTCTCAGCTTGCGCATAATACAGTGTGAAATTATGTTTTCAATGCTCAGGCAATGCTAATATGAGGCATACACCACAGATTTAATAGCGGATATGTTATGCGCATGAGATGTGCATGTTGTCATAAAATAACTTTTGATTACGCTCCTCTTCCTCTAAAAAATAAGATTAGTATAAAGTTATTATCTATTCAAGTGCTACAAATGCATTGGAAAGTAAATGTATTTACTTTCGATTGTATATTTGGTATAAAAAAGAATTTTACAAACATTAGAGTTCTCGAATATTTACATAAAAGCAATTGACAAGTTTTTGCTATGGTACAAACCTTTAAAATGAATTTTTGTCATCTTAGGGCTTATAAAGAAGCTATTAACAGCTTATAAAATAATAGTAGTTATACGTACAGTAGCGGTGATAATCCGGCTAGTGCAGTTTTCTTTTATATAAAAATTATAACATAAAAGTTATTAAAAAATAAACATAGCCTGAAATCATTTGCCGTGGAGTCAGTAGTATACAAAGTACACATTCTGTTTTTCATGCAGATCCTATACAGAAAATAAATAAACAATTGAAAATAAAACTAAATTAATTAATTGCAATTTACATTAACGATACAAATTAACCTCCAATGCTCTCGTGGTGGTTATAGGAATTGATTCCGTAATTAGTTCCGTAATGAGGTCTTGTAGTTCTTATTTGATGTTCCGAAGTAGATTAACGTCTAGATAAATTTGGGTTACATAGCTATTTACGAATTAGATTCTAAGACAATTAAATACTTTTTGAAAACTAATAAAGATAAACTTTTTAATGCATTAGGTAGAGAATTCCATTTCTTCGTTAGAAAAGGAACGTCTAAAGGCTCCCATAACATGGCTCGGTGACGATATATTCCATTTAAAGCTAATATTTAAATTATATGCATCATGTCTAAACTTAACTTATTGAATAAGGGCTTTAAGACAAGATCTTATTACATAAGATCTTGAAATTTGGATGTATACGCACAGTTTCCATTTTGAACCTGCTTGCAACCTTCTTCTTAATAGAAATCTAGTTATACTTGCCTACTCCATATACAAGTCTTAAACAACTATTTTCTATTTTCTGATTTCTCTGTTCAGTTTCTCTGGCTTGGCATGGACCATATATAGTATCGCAATAATTGAAAATGGACAGGACCAAACTCTGGCAGAGGATTAGCTCTTTTTCCGTACTTAAGAAGTCTATGGAGTTATAGAGTAATGTCAGCCTATAGATTGCCTCCTGATAACATTTATTTATATGCGTTCTAAATCTTATTACAAAGAGCAATTCCCCTAGGTAGAACTTTGAGGGACTCCCTAATTCGACCAAGTTTTTCAGACTTGTTTTTATAAATAATGACTATTTTATGCATGTGGGTTAAACAGGAGCGAAGAAGGTGAACAGCTATATTGTCACGTATTTTTTAGGGCGGAGGGTTGTTCTTTCTGGCGTGACATGGATGGGAGGGGACTTTTATATGGGTTACCGTAGCAATGCCCTGCTCACAATTATAGGTACCCGAACTCCGCAGTTATTCTATAAGATAGCACTTTAGTTTAGCTACTTCTAGCAAAGTTATTAATTGAATAATTTATGCAGATTGATGTAATCTAAATCCCCCAGTTAGCCCCACTTACTTTAGAATAAAACACTAGGCCGGACCATCGCTAAGGTGGACGTACCGTTTTCTAATTTCGCCTTTTGTGGCTGAGTAAATACTGGTAACCTGCTGAGTAAAACCTTAATAATTCAGGCAGGAGTTATTAAACTTATTCAAATTGTATTGGTCATTAAAAATGTTCACCTACAATCTAATGACATGCTCATTCATTCCCCTACGTAAAATAAAGTAATCAACGCCTTGCAATTAATAAAATAAATCAACACTTGAATAAAAGTGACTTTATGATTTGTTCATTTACATCAAAGAAATATTAAACTAGGTAGTTACAGATTTTGCCGCTGTACACAAACAATTTATTTATTATTTCAGAGTAACGCACCATTATCTTAATTATTTATATGTATTTATTTTGGCTTTATATCTTGATCAATAAACTTGTTACTAATTACACTGGACTTTACTTTATTCATCAAAATTACACTTAAGTTAATGTATCTGAATTAATCCCAAAAATGTTAAAGCTAAGTACCGCGCTACATTAGACGAATGCATAATAAAATACTTAATAAATTTATGATCACACTTTATATTACACTTTACACTTCACACTTTACATTACACATCACATTACACACGACTTTATTTTTTATTTAATTATTAATCTAATATTATTTTATTCCGGATTTTTATTTCGCTACTTAGGCGGACATTACAACCTGAGGCTAACGTCCAAAATTACTATCTCTCTACTAGAACTGGTCATCGTTTTTATACATACTGATCCCCTTCCAAAATCTGATATGCATATTTTTCACCATGATTAATTTGTATTTCATTATGCCCGGTGTATGCTAGAACTAATACATCCAGCGCCATATGCAGCCTTGAAAGTTCTATATTTTCAACTGGTCATTCTTACGGTATAGACAAAGACCCCGTTGCACCGTACGTCGGATATTTAGACCGTAGTTAAAAATGACGCCGTTAAAATCTTTTGGAACTACGGTTTTCTTTTGGAACTACGGCAAACAAACCTGATATTATGTTGTTAGATTCTACTAAGCGGGAGATGGTCCTTATAGAATTTTCTAGCTGATAAAAATATTGAAATTAAGGAACGAGAAAAGACTAAATATCAGGATTTGCTATGCGAGTTAAGGATCGAATTTCCACGCCATTTCATCAAATTGGGAGTCCTCATCATTGGAGTCATTAGAGGTCAGATCCTCCCTAATAAAGTACATTAAGACCACAACGACTTGCGAGGCCAAAGCTGAAGAATCAGCTACTCAGGTGCAAAAGCACGTAATACTGGGCACTCTGAGTTTACTTTGGTCACACGACCACAATGATGTAACGACTTACTCTATTGTTTAGGGAGTCGTTACGTGGCATCTCCGCAAAGAAGAATGTCATGTATGATGTCGTCTTTGTAAAGCTGCTGAAGTTGAGATTTTTTAGAGGTGCACGCTACAAAGAGAAATAATAATAATAATCTCTATCACTTTCTTTCCCACCCCCCTGAGAGCTCATGTGTGAGCATTTTATGTTACAAACACATAATATTTTCTGTTTTCAGAGTTCCTTCTTCATTAATCTCATAATTTTGTCATATTTCTGATTTTGAATAATACTTCTCAATTTGAGGAATACTTCTCAATTAGCCTTAGGGAAACACAATAGATGCTACACATTGTGACTCTATATCTCCCGTATAGGATTTTACTATCTATAGGATTTTACTATCTATAGGATTTTACTATCTATATCTCTCGCATCGTCTACTATCTGCCCAAGGTAGTCTATTTTTTAGCATGCGTTCCTATATATAGAATTTTACTATCTATATCTCCGATTCGTCTATCACCTGCTCAAGGTAATTCCGGTTTGCAATCCCCTTGCTTCATACATACATTTCGTATATATTTCGCTACTAACCAAAATGCTTTTCTAACTCCATACAACACTTATACGTTTGGTATAGTTAAACTCATCAATTACGGACAATAGTTTGATATCAAAACAATTGTCCGTAGTCTCACTTGATGCAGCTTCTCGTTGCTGTTCAAACGGGAATGGAGGAAAAAGACGGTCCAATACACTGCCATAGGTCTCTTAAATATCGCAAAATGAAAAGAAGTTTTTGGACGTACGGTAGGGACTTTTAGAAGCAGTAGTTTTAGAAGCAGTCCAACTAGAAGCACTACTTGGACGAACACTTCAAGAGAACTAAAGATGGTGACCGAATAAACCGTTTTACATACACCATCTCCATTCTTACGCTTACTTTCGGTACTATGTTTCCATTAAATGATGATATCTAGACGTTTTTCCAAGAATTTTATTCATGCCGACACAAGTTTTATTTATGTCTAGACGTCTGACCTCGAAACCGCTGGCTCAGCGTCTGCCGAGAAAGGTTTTATTTATGTCTAGACTATTTTCTAAGAATTCTAAGAATTATGCTTCGTTTCTATCTCTCTATAACACGTATGCTGTCTGTGTCTCTAACAGACACTGTCTATCTCTCTCACACGCCTATAAATACTACGGCTCAGCTCCGCTGAATTCATTTTCAGTTTAAATGCGAACGTGTACATAACTAATTTCTCTATTTTTTTACTCCGGTGTTAGTGTTCAATCAGATTTTATACTGAATAGACTTGCGCGCATTCAATCATTATGTTGACAAATGTAATAGTTAACGAAGTTAGATCACCAGCAGTAACCGCTGAGATTGCAACACCTCAATCATATGGTAAACGTAAAATGTTTGCTAATCCATTCTGCGATATTTCTGATTTTGAGTAATTCTTCTCAATTACCTGCTTTAATTTAAAGCTTAATATATTTTTTCCGTTTTACATTGTAGTATCTGTGTAGTATCATCAATATGTTTTTCCATTTAGTCAGAGCTTGCACACAAATTGAACTGAGGAATCCTACAGTTTACTAAAATAAAAATAATATCAATCGACAATTGATATAATTTAAACGCTAAGATCATCGCTAACTAAGGGTAGTATATAACATAGTTGTATATTATTTGTATGTACGAGAAAGAAAACATCAGAGCAAAATAAATAACTTAACAAAATATCATTGCGTGCAAAACCATGTACGTAAAAAATCCTTTTTGCGAATAATACTCAAAATATAATTTCCTATTTTCACGCTTGCATTCCCCTCATAGAAAATACACTGAAATAATCTTCCTTTGGCATATTTTCTCGGGAACATCACATTTCTGACGATGTTAACGCACCCAACATCAAGCTTGCTAACAACCACTATATACTAAAGAATACATTTGACGTACGTATCAAACCGTCACAGAACCAGATCTTTCTGCCGACCTGCATTTGATGAAGAATTAAAATAGAATATGCAGTCTAAAAAGAAACATCTATATTATATAAATAGTAGAAAAAAATTATTAAAATAATTTCTTCAGCCATAAAATACACAGTAAATATAGAATATTTTGACAGGCCATGAGGCCTTTCAAAATATTCCCCAATTATCATAAATGAGCCAAATCTACACCAGGGTCATCCAATGCATCACGGCGACAATAAGAAATGTTTCATTAATTAATCTTTAGAAGGGCGACAAAAAAATTTGCACCAGGGCAGCACTAACCCCACGGCTCCTGCCTGATTTTGTCGACAACCTCAAGAACTTTATCTATTCTGTTAATCTAGGACTCCTATATAAGAGTTTATCTGATATACCGCAACTCCACGTAGGCCTACTGTTCTCTATAAAATAATTGTCTGTACATCTGGCCACGGTCCAAATTCTAAACCGATTCTCAGGTGGCTCAACTGTTATATCATAACAAGGTATGAGTAGGAACTTTGAAGATATAAACAAGGCCGGAACATTTCTGCAAGGTTTGATGTCTGCGACATATAATATCAGATGCCCGGAAAAACACAAAATGGCTAAACGAGAAGTGCCATGGCGGAATAGTAAACTGCAAATTATGCGCAAGAATCTCAGAGTCAGAAGGTTATGTAATAAAGCCAGGAACCAAATATAATGTCCCTTACCGAATATAATAAGGCAATTAGGAATTCTAAGAGAAAGACTTCGCAACGCTTTTGTGAAGGTATTAACAAAGTACCAACAGTGGCGGTGATGCAGAAGGTCCTTGCTAAAGAAGGTCCTTGCTAAAGAACGCTCCATATCATTCACACTTATGTTTCCATCACACTTATGTTTACATCCCAAATTCAGCTTCATGGTTGGATATATTCCAATCAGCTTTATATCTAAAGGAGGAGGGAAGAACGAGTTTCTTCCAAAGTCATATATACAAATCATCTGAACTTCTTTTTTGCTGAAGGGAATGGAAAGAGTGTTGGATCAGTTTCTGACAAATAAGGGCTATTCGGAGCCGATAATTGCGTGGAATAATGCAAGTTGCAAAACCGAAAGGTAGACGTACGTTTAGGGCAGAATACAATCAGAGTCAGAGCAACTAGACCTATTTCAAACTGCTTCCGCCTATTGTGGACTAATGCACACCTCAACAATAGCCGGTCATCGGATGACCAGAGGAGTATGCAGATGACCTAGTGCTGATGGAACAAAGCCTACATGACACAATAATGTCTACCAGAATTCCCTTAACATCACATCCAAGAGGTGTAGAGAACATGGGATAAGCATCAACCCCAATGAAATGCCGATTGCTCCATTCATAAGGAGGAATATACTCTAATTAAAAGCATTGGTCCTGAATGGCATAACAATTATGACAAAGTGAGAGCCCGGAGCTGTATAACTCACTGACTGTAGGTGGGATGAAAGTCCACTAAGGTCTAACTTTTAAGTTCCTATTCCTCGAGGAACTTCTGAGAAAATGAACTTCTGTATCGCAAGGGTGCTTTGAAATGTAAACAGATGGATCAAAACTAGACAGTGTTGAAACAAAAGCTGGAGTATACCTGACAAAATGTAAAACAGTGATTCTACTAGATACATACACCACTATCTTATATGCTGAAATTTTAGCCATTGACATTTGTGCTTTAGAGATCATGCATGTGGTTCAACTAAAAATCATAGAAAGAAAATAACAAGACAATGAGAATATGAAGTCAGAATGAAATACAGGAAGAATGTCCCAGGGGAAAAGCATTCGGAAGACTTTGTACATCTGACATCTGATAAGAAGATCAAAATGCCAATAGTGGAACTCTCGATATACACGAATTATATTGCAGGATCTTGTACTCTGAATTAGGATATACATAAAATTGGTTAACTTGAGAACCCAGCATGCATATTCCGCAAAACAGATGCAGAAACGGCCAAACACATTAGTGTGAATGTCCTGCAACATCGCAATGCAGATTCAAAAACTTCGGAGATAATACAGTGAGTTCCGTGAAAATCTGGGATCATCACCCAAAAGCAGTCCTAATGTTTCTTAGAGAACTGAGATTGCTTTAAAACGACAAAATTGGCAGGCTTCAAAAAATGTTTTAGCCAAAGGGGTCCCTCCCCAAATTCACTAATATAATGATAACAAACTTAATAATGGGTAATAACAAACAGAAAACAAAAGCGGAAGAAAGATTTCACTATCACAACTAACAACTAAGTTTATCAAAAGAATAGTAGATGCACCTTGGTATATCTCAAACCAAAATATGTAAAACGATTTAGAAACTTTCGAACTGTGTTAGACGGCAACCAAAACAAAACATGTACGATCGAAAGTCTAAACAATCCTTCAAATATCAGAATATGAGAACGTTGTAACATATAATACAATGGAGCGAAGACCCTACATTGCGGCTCTCTGTAGGGTCAATAACGAGGCTTATTGCCGCTTCTCGCAATTCAACTGCCACAGTTCTCAGTCATACCTGTCATGTTCATTCATGCGTCTCTCATGCTCTCTTCTATTTCCTTCGAACATACTGTTTGAGGTCATATTCTTCTTCTTTTTCTATCTGGTATTCTACATTTTTTGCCCATCTGTCATTTTCTGTTCTCATCATATTGTAACAAAAGATTTAGTCGTCGTATAAAATACATCACACTGTATATAGTTTTATAAAATAAAGAACAAAGAATCATCAACTAAAAGTAAAAATGCTTACGTTCATAGTAGTGTTTATTAATTTGGTTAGTAGTTATGAAATGAGAAATGGTATGTCAGGTACGAAGCTTCAGTTGAGCAAGTATTGTAGAAACAAAAAATTATAAACATTGGTAGACGATACTCATATATGGGTTAACTTAGAATGTTATTGTGATTAGCAAATTATTATGCTGACGGAAAGATACGTAAAAACTGGGACACAATGGCAGTAAAAACAAGAATGATGAGTAGTTTTGATTAAGTAACTAATTGTAGCAGTATCAGCAGAATTAAAAAACAATCAACCAATAATGATAAAATAACCAATAAAAGACTACAGGTAATCGTGAGAGCGAGCTTCACCGGTAGACCTCGTGCCGTGCATTAGAACGCAGTATATTAGTAAAAGTAGGAAAACTCGAGTAGAAGGGGAAAAATAATAAAGACTTATACGGAAACCCTTTTCGGGTGAAAAGAAAAACTAAATTAGACGAAGTTACTGTAAGAATATAGTCAAGAGTCGCGGGAGGAATATCAAGTTGAAGTATGTTAGTAGCCGAATAGTTTTGTTAAACTATGTATTAGGATTTGGGGTATCATTTTAGTTCAGTTAGTATTAATTCGTTGGTAAGAAGTGTTCAAGGATGTAGTACTGCGAGTCAGATAGTTAGGGGAATAGCGCGTAATTGAACAATTAAACCGAGCCGTATAAAAGCTTATAACTGTTGTGAAGTGTATCGACAGCCTGGCGATACAGCTAATAGAAATGACTACCATTTTGTGAGACTACTTGTAGTATTTGTTTTATTAAAGGTTGGACAAAATTGAGCTGACTCTAGTATTAATTTTATATGATGAACTATAATTTTTTAGAGACATATTTAGTAGGGTGTATATCTTAACTGATTCTTATATGATACTAATTATGAGACTTAAGTATATTTACCAGATATTAACTGACTTAGTGCATTGTTGTAATTTCCTTGTTTATCAGCCCTAATACACGGAACTTAAGAGTAACTATTCTTTTATTCATTCACACCACACCTTTTATTCATTCACACCTTATTGATTCACACCCCAATATAGAAAGTGCTTAAGTAGAATTGTATTCGGATTATATTTGTGGTACCTAGCTCAGCCAGCAGCTAACTACCCCCCCCGTAGTGGTACTCAGTACGATAAATGGTACCGAGATACGTCTGCCTTCGTCATTCTGGAACTTCATCTAGCTGCTTTAGTAATTATATCGATCCTAAATCTATAGAAATGTCAGGTTTGGACCGACCAGGACAAACCAGATCCAACCCATAATGTTCACTGTGGAGTCGAGGGTAGTCTGTCCCAGATTACACGTGACAATATTACCATCTAGATAATCTTTTGAGTTTCAGTTTTATCTACGATGGTATATTCTGTCCACACTTTGTTTCTAATTGAGTCGTTCTAACTATTCTACACGATCTGGGTGGAAAGTATATTTCCAATGCTTTTAGTTATGTTTTGTTTTTGCTTGTAAGTTGTCAGGTCTTTACCCCATTTTGAATTTCATAACTGCTGACCAAAGTATTGGGTTAAGCTTCTGAATTGTCGATCTTGGCTGGGTTACTCGGCCTTCAATAATTGTTCCTTCCTGGGTGATATGTAGGCGTCGTAAATATTTGTGCTCTTGGCAGCTTTTTATCTCACTGATTCCAGTATCAAGATTTTCTGATTTTTCACCTACAACTTGATATTCGGTTTTATTTAGGTTTATCGTAAAGCACCACTTTCGAATCGTTTCAATTAATTTTCAGATCATATATCATATGTCGCAAATAACAGAGTATATAGATATTCTCCCGAAACAAACACATCTATTCATTTATTTCATGAGTACTGCCTGAATATAAAATTAGAATAAGAATAGAGAGAGGCAGCAACCTTGCCTCATCCCATATTTGATTCTATGAAGGTTTGAGAGATACGTTGTGACAATTTAACTGCGCATCGTAAACGTATGTATATATGTTTTTGAAAGAGCCAACTAGACAAACACTCCAACATTCGCCCAATCGTGTAATAAAATAAGAAATTAATAAGCTCATGGTGCGATCCATCTGATAGGTTATTCATGGTACACAGAGAACTGAAAGAAAAGGAATAATAAAAACTGACGGTGGCTCGAAAGGATTGAAACTATTGACACTGTTTAACCATTTGCAATTCTATATGCTTTGTGTTTTAAAAAGAGTACTTAGTAATCATTCAACTATAAGTCAATAACTAAATTGATATCATTCTTTTGTTGAAAAAGATGTTTATCTATGAAATAAATTCTTAGTCAATCACTACTTTTAGTCAGTGTATTCGCATTAGAAAGTCGCTGTGATTCTCAACGTTACACTTGGTTGCTTACATATTCTTCTGTTCCCTTTGCTTTCGATTTTCTCAAATCCGATTTTGAGAAGTTATCTGGTTCTTTCTCTGTCTTGTCAAAATGCTTTCTTTTTTTCAATAGGTTTTAACTGTACCTACTACAGATTTGCTTATAACTTGAACAGAAGAACGTATGCATGAACAAATACATTTGCATAAGATTTAAAAATATCGTAGTTAGTTGAATTTTATATCTACAGGGTTTCTCTAACACATTTAATGTTTTCTCATAAAATTATAAATATTGTAACGCCAAAAAAGATATCAAATATATTCAAACTTTTTTATTATATATTAATATTTTATTTAATTATAAAATTATTAAATTAAAAAACACATTTTTAAAACAACTATTTATTGTTTACATGTTTCACCAACAAAGTGGCATCCTCCGAACGTTGAGTTTAACTAACATAAGAGAGAAAAAGGAAGAAAAAAACAATACAAGTTTGATTTTACTAAATATTCATACATATAAATTAAGTACGCATAAAGGGAGAGGATGTTTTGTGTGTTAATATATGATATTGGTAATAGGAGAGGTATACAATTCAATTTGTTCGTTTAAGCGATTACAATTTTGTGTTATGTGCTTTTTGATTTCTATTGCTTCTAA
>WYDF02301406.1:0-15564 GCA_009867245.2 Adranes taylori
GTTATAAAAAATACGTAGAATCGAATTATCAACTAAAAAGTATAGCATTCCATTTAAAAAAATGTATTTTGTGTTCGACCTGCTGTTATGGAACAACCTGTATTCATGAAAATATTTTTAGTTTATGTAGCTTAAAGCCCTAGAGCTAGACACTTCCGCTTTAGAAATTTTTCTCCATATAATATGATACAGGAGCAATTAGACTTGGACACACTATTGGGACACGCGGTATGTAGAAGAAAAAGACATATCTCTTATTTCAAGAAAAAAAAACAAGGAACATAAAAACCAAAATGTTTAGGAAATAAAAACTGTTAACACTTTGTGTTAGGAAACAAAAATTGTTAAAACTTTGTGTCCTACTGAAGAAATCAAAAATCTATTTGATTTTTATACTTTCTTTTAGATCTTAACTTGGCTTAGGAGTGCATATATCAATAAATGTTTAAAATGCTCTATTTCGATGAATATAGTTGAATAGACCCTCATCTCTAATATAGGTATATATAGATTAGAAGGAAATATTGCTATTGTAATTCAGTATTTTATATTTAACATAATACTTTGCGCAACTTACGATTTACGGTTGCACAAGGCTGTAATCATTGTCCGGCTATCACCAATTGCATGTTTGCCTGCCTGGCTGCCTGCCTGGCTGGCTGGCTGGCTAGGTAGCGTTGGTTGCATCTTACATTATCTAGAACGGCTTTTATTACTTGTATCGCTTTGTCATATCCTGATGTATTGTATAAATTTAAATTAATATTTCATATTTGCTTTTATAATAAAGATTACCTAACAACATTGAAGAATAGAAATTGTGACGAGTTTAAGGAAATACAGTTTTTTTACACACTGTTTTGAGCGATAGCTTTTATTAATTGTTTTTTATCTTATGTACTACTTACTCAGTGACGAACTTTCGCATAGGCAAAAGAGACAATTGTCTTGGGCCCGTACTATTCAAGGACCCGGTCAAAAGTATTAAAAAAAAAAACAAAAATATTATGTGCGAAACATTTCCTTCTGTAATCAGAATATGTATGTGAACAATTTGTTGGATTTATCCTAAATATAGAACACAGAACTAAAAATATTTAATTATGCATTCGATCTCTGAGGGCCCGATAATATTTTTGTCTCGGGCCCGACTATAGCTTAATCCATCACTGTACTTACTGTGCTGAGAAAAAAATTCACAGAGACTACTTGTGCTATCTGATAACTAAGTGTTATCAGATAGCACAAGTAGTCAGATTGTGTAAAGAATGTTCTGGGTCTCTTGCATGGATTCTAAGATATGAGGCTTATATTAGGTCGACTTAGTCGGTTTATCAGACTGAGTCAAGAGCATAGTCCACGAAAAATGCTAGCGAGCAGCGATTGCGTTGTAGAAAACTGGTTACGTCTATGTGAAAATTGAGGAACGGAACTAATGCATACATTGCAACGTTGTAAACATTAAAACAATGATAGTTACTTAGTGCTCGCGTTAGTAACGTTGCAACGACTTTATGCACCTGCTTCTTAAAAATTACAAGACGTCGAAAGTAAATGAAATTTCTGAATTTATTGCATTGGACAATTTTTGCATAGAATGGATTTTGTGATCTGAATTTTTTTTCTCATTTTTTATGTTCTATTCAAATTTTTCAAAACGTTCTGTATGATTATGGAATAACTAACCAAAATTTAAAATTTTTAATCAAATGGACCAAAATCGGGTTGTGAGCTGTGGGCTGTCATTCGTTTTCATAAAAAATTTTGATCAATATTTTTTTCATCAAATATTTAATCTGACTAGCGTTTAAAAAGAAAATTGGAATTTTAATCGACAAATTTTGGTTGATGCAATTCGGGAATTTTCCAAATTTTAATTAGATTTGTATTTCTTGGAATGAAACAAAAAATTAAATAAAATCGAATTTTGTAACTAAAATTTTTTATAAGAGCATTGATCAATTGAATGAAATTTTTCCAAAATTCTAATTGTTGGTTTGATGAAATTTTTACAAACTTTTCTCAATTTGATCAAACAATCTCACCAGAGACCAACATCCTTTGGAGGTTTCATAAATACTTCTTGCTAACAAAATTTCCAAATTTCTTTGAAGTTTAGATCAACACTTAAAAATTTCAGAAAACATAATGTTTAAAAAAGTAATTTTAAAATTTGTTAAAAATTTTAGAAAGGTTCATCAATTTGATCAAAATTTCATTACTCCGTTTTTCTGTTATTTTTATTATAATTTCCTTAATTTAATTTAATTTCAAATTTTTTCACTTCATTTAAAATTTAAATCTTTCAAAAGAAAATATCTAAATTTTAACTGATATTTCCAAATTTTGCTCAAAAACCTTCTTCCCTCTCTTCATCTTTGACAAGTTGTCAAACTTGTCTTCTCATCAAAAACATTAAAAAATAAAATAATTATGTTTTTATTAATTATTTTTTTTTATTTCTAAAAAATATAAGAAAATATTTTTTTTTTATTTTGGTGATGAATGATGAAATTTTTAAAAATTTCAAGTTCACCAAAATGTAAAAAAATCCAACAAACATTTTACGAAATCTCAACAATTTGTCCAAAATTCCTTCGAATTGTTTTTCTTTGAGCTATTTTCCTTTGCTTTCATAAAAAATGTTGGTAAAAATTTTTTTTTAATTTAGGGCTTTGTTGATTTTTTTCGTCGTTCTCGCAAATTTCATCCCAAAGTTTCAATATTTCAGCGACCAAGATTTAAATATTTCATGGATCAAAATTATAAAATATCTTCCAAAATTTGGTCAACTATGAAAATATCTGAAAATTTTAAGTAAAAAAAATAATTTTCAAAATTTCATTGAATTCGCAGAATTTTATCAATTTGACCAAAATTCCATCAAAGAACCTAAATATTTTTGAGTTATTTGCATTTGCTTTCGTAAATCCTTTTGGTAAAAAAAAATTTTTGTCTTGAAATTGTGATTTTTTTTTTCGATTTGTTTCAGCTTCAACAGGTAAAATCTAATACAAATTTCGAGATTCCGTCCCAAAGTTTCAAAATTTCAGGGCACAATTTCTTTGAAGTTTTCTTTGAACTTTCTTTGAAGTTTTGATCAACACTTGAACTTTTCGGAAAACATAATTTAAAATAGTAATTTTTAAAATTTCATTAATTTGATGTTTTACAAAATTTAAAAAAATTTTATTATTCCCATTTTTTCTTATTTTTGTTATTTCTGTAATTTCATTTCATTTCAAATTTTTTCATTTAATTTAATCTAATGTCTACAACAAACAATTTTTGGTCAGCTGTCTACAACAATTTTATATATTAGATTTTACGGGGCCAATACAACGATATTCAAAAAAGTAACTTAATTTAATATTTCGATCTATGAAAAGTAAAAGAAAATATCAAAATTTCATCTGATAGTTCCACATTTTGGCCAACAACCTTCTTTCCATCTTATATTTGACAACTTTTTAAAATTTTGTACGAAATTTTCATCAATACCAAAGGCCAAAATTTCAGAAAGATTTTGAAATTTTCGTTATACCAAAATATAAAAGTTTTAGTCAATTTAATAAATTATACAAAATTTAGTAATTTCTTCAAATGGATAAGGCTTCTCTCCTCATCAATTTTCTACAAAATATCAACAGAAATTAAAACTTTTAAATTTTGGAAAATTTAAAAACTTCATCTAGTTGATCACGTTTTTTTATGAAAACTAAAAACAGCTGAAATGCCCTTTTACATAAAACTGACCTGTGCTCAAATTGATGAAATTTTGTAAACTTTTAATCAAATTGTTTTGACTCAGCAACTGATGCCTATTGACTACAAGGAAAAAAGTTTGTTGAATGTATTATGGAACAATTACAACTGGATGCTTATTTTCCGAACAGAATCATCTTCAGCGATGAGGCTCACTTTTATATTGATGGCTTCGTTAATCGTCAAAATTGTCACATATGTAGTTCAAAACATCCACATGTGATTAATGAGAAATAAATGCATCTACAACGTGTCAGTGTTTGTTACGGATTTTGGACTGACGTATCATCGGATTATTCTTCTTCAGATGCTCCGGGTAAGCCAATAACAGTTAATAGTGCTCGCTAGCGGGACATGGTATTCCAGTTTTTAGTTCCTAAATTGCCAGATATGGATTTGGACGACATGGTGGACGACATGGAGTTATTTCCTAGTCGTATACTTTTTTTGTGAACGCAATTGACTGCCCAGATCATGTAACTTAACGCCGTTGAACGTTTTTCGGTGGGGTTTTTTTTGAACTCTAAGGTATATGCCAGCAAGCCCATGACCACTCACGCCATGGACATGGAACTTGTTCGCTGTATCAACGAAATTCAGTCACATATATGCAAAACGGTCATGGAAATTTTCGGCAAAAGAGCGCGTATGTGCCAGCAAAGCCGTGGAGGCCATTTACCCGATATGTATTCCATGCATAACCATATTTTGTTTACTTATGTATCAATACGAAATTACAATTTTTAATTAAAAATCTGTGATTTCTCTCAATATTTTTCCTTCCGTGTAGTTTGGAACATTCTTTGTCAAAAAAAAATGGTTTGTCTTTTAAAATTTGGATCGATTTTGTGTATTAAATTGAAGTTTTAATCAAGAAAATTTCATAATATAAAATAAATAAATTTTAAAATTTCATCACTTTGATAAAACTTTTTCAAAATTTCGTCAATTTGACAAAAATGTCAACTTATTTTTTTTTTAATTTTTGTATCATTTCCTTAATTTCATTTCATTTCAATTTTTTTCACTTAATTTAAAATTTAGATCTATCAAAAAAAGAAAGTATCAAAATTTTATCTGATATTTCCCAAATTCGTTCAATACCCTTCTTATCTTCTACCTTCATGTTTGACAAGTTTTTGAGATTTTGTTTGATTTTACGAAATTTGCATCAATAATAAATTGTAGAAAGATTTAGAAATTTTTGTTATACCAAAATATCAAAGTTTGCCAATTTAATAAATTACGCAAAATTTAGAAATTTCATCAAATCGACAAGTCTCATTAAAAAATAAAATAAATTGTTTTCTAGAAAATTTTAATAGAAAATAAAATGTTTTAATTGTGCTGATGAAATTTCGGAATTTTGTTTCACAAAATTTCATCTCATTGATAATTTTTTTTTATGAAAACTAGAAAAATCTGATTGATGTAGTTTTTAAACATTGGTCACTTTGATGAAGTTTTTATAGAAGTTTATCATATCGATTTGATGAAATTTTTACAAAATTTTATCAATTTGACCAAAATGAAAGAATGTTTACCAAAATTTCTTTGAGGTGTTTCCATTTGCATTCATTAAATATTTTTATTAAATTTTTGTCAATTTTGAAATTATGGTCTTCAAAATTTTCTTCATTTTCACGGCTACAAATTTAAAAATTTCGAAAAATCATATCAAAACAGCGACCAAAATTAAAAAAATTTGTCATCGAAAATTTCTTTGTATTGTTGATCCAAAATTTCAGAAAAATTTATATATTAAGAAGGCTAATATTGCATCAAATCTAACAAAAATTTTACAAAATCTCATAGATTTAAACAAAACTTTCATTAAATTGACCAGAAGTCTTATCCTTTGATTTCATAAAATATTATAGATGGCAAAAAATTCTCTTCGCCGATATTTTTGACCTCGAAAATTTCGTTTCAAAATTTCAGCGACCAAAATTTAAAAATATTATGGATCAGAATTTCGAAATATCTTTCAAAATCTCTTCTAGATTTCAAAATATCTAAAAATTTTACATAAAAAAAATAAATTTCAAAATTTCATAGATTTGATAACAATTCACAGAATTTTATCACTGTGAATTGTTAGTCGAATGTGTTGGTCGAATTTCACCAAGAGTTTCGACCAAAAGAGTTTTGTCCCAAAAGCATGTGCCTTCAAAGTAAAAACAAATTAATTGTCTTTTCAAATTTTGATCATTTTCGATATTTTTCAAATTCCACCGGTGCAAATCACCAAAATTTCAAAATTTCTTTGAAGTCTTGATCAACACGAAAATTTCAGAAAATTTAATGTAAAATAAATTAATTAATTTCAAAATTTTATAAATTTGTTAAAAATTTTACAAAATCAATTTGACTACAATTTCATTACTGTCTTTTTCTCATATTTTTGGTGTAATTTCCTTACTTTTATTTCATTTCAAATTCTTTAGCTTAATTTAAAATTTAGATCTCTCAAAAAAAAACATTTCATCTGAATTCAATCTTCTTTCCATGTACCTTCATGAAATTTCGACAAGTTTTTGAAATTTTGTTTGATTTTACCAAATGTTCATGAACAATATGGAGAATAAATTAATATTCTACGGTAGTTGTGGCAGCCTGGAAAGAATATTAGAACAAATAATTGAATTTGAATTATACTTAAATAATTGAAACAGAATTAAACTTAGGTTTAATTTACCAATATGGCCTTAATGATTTAAATATTTAATTTAATAGAAACTTTATTAAATTAATTTGTGTAGAGTACTGCGCAATCTAATAAGATATATTGCAGTAACTGATGAAATTAAGATTAGGTCAAAATAATAGGTGAGGTACTTAATAATAACTAATTCATAAAAATTAATTCATTTATTTCTAGAAATAACTGCAAACAATATATACAACAATATGTACAAAATGAATACAACAAAAGGAAAATAAGTGCTGTTAAAAGTTTTAGGAATTAATCTCATGTATTAATAAAATAAAATTACAAGGCTTAATTACACCTTATAGTTATGCTAATAAACGATATCTAAATAAAATGAAAACAATAGTATGCGTATTTGAAATTAAAATGTTATAATTTGTTAAATGTCTGTCTGTTAATTGAACGCTGTCACCTTCTAATGTCGGCAAATTGAATTCTACACATTTAATCATAATAATATTTTTTATTGTTTATCTTTTAAATTATAATAATTTGTAAACACAATACGTTGTACAATTAAGAAAGAATGAAAATCTAAATTAAATTAGCTAAAATTAAAAAGATTAAAATATTTGATATTTTAATAAAATTAATATTAGAAAATACCTTTACTAATTTTCCTCTGTTTATACTTGTATGAAGAGTTCATCAATAATAATAAACAAAATTTCATAGACTTTGAAATTTTTTAATACCAAAATATCAAAGTTTGCTCAATTAAATGAAATTATATTGAATTTATAACCAATTATCTTTTTGTCCATAAATTTAATTAGCCAGCACATGGAATACATATCGGGTATTTGAACCCAGATTTTATTGTTGATATTAAATATCCAGTTAACCAACAATTTATTCTGATATATCTTCATTTCGAAGAAATAATCTTATTATCTCACAGCTTTTTCATAGAAAGACACAGCAAGAGATAAGTAAGTGATCATTAAAAACACATTATCAACATAACAATATTATTGGCTTTATGTACGTACATTCAATAATTTCTACAATGGCTATGCTATGTGTTATATCTGGAAATATAAATTATAATTACATATCAATTTAACTATAATACTTTCTAGTTATGTATATTTAGATTGCACTATGTATGATTCATTCTATATAATACTTCTTATCTGTACATTGTGAGCGAATATATCAGATCAGTTTGTAGCTAACTGTCTAAAACTATTAGACTATAACATATATTTCATTTATTTTTAAGTTTTGATACATACGTGGTATATTCTACTTCAAATTATCGAGACAATTATTTAATCAACTTCATTACTTAGTATAACTAGATATGAAGTTGATTGCACGTTTAATTAACATCTAAGATATACCTGAGTACATTTACTCTTTGCTTCCAATGATTACATTTCCAATACTTACAAATAACCCAATACATACTCGGGTGACCAGTAAGTTTTTAACTGATTTTATCCATTGTTATCGCATTAACATTCCATGTAAAATAATTCAATTAATTACTTAAGGCAATAATTAATCCTCTAACATGATATAAATCGACTAATCAAATTTTAATTGGAAATAGTAGATATAAATTAATATACGAGAGGAAAAATTATATGCTTAACCCCAATTACGTGAAAAGCATTCATGCGCGGTAAATTTCGCGATCGCGTGCGCTGGTATGGCAAGCGATAGGAATACGCGGAAGAAGAAAATCACACATACATTTATACGAAAAAGCATTATTTCATTAGACTGGTACACGGAAGCGAGCTTACCCATACATACCTATCAAGATGTATTATGTCGCAGTCTGATACAGCTTTGTACGAGACGTCACTTATAAGTCCATACACAAATACATATGAAATTCTATTTCTGCAAAACTCTTCAATTTAGATACACAATTAACTTTCACTGGTTGGCTTCTGCATTGTTAGGAGTAGCGCTTCTTCCGAATTCGCTTGCATTTTACTCGGATTGGAAGAACAATTTATGCATTCGTAGAAATTTGGACGGGGAGATAATGCAATAGTGTGCCTTAAGATTTCCAAAGAATAAAAAATGCTTTTTATTTGCAGTAGCCGTATACTTCCTAAAAATTTTAGCAGAAATTTTCTTCACGTCAAGTGACTTCTAGAAGTAACTTCTTCCCAACTCCTTTCATATAAAAGGACCCGCTCAAGTCAACGTTCACCAGACGCAATTTTTAAATTGATTGGTGTCTTTGAGTCTGCAGTGAGAACTATCACGCTACCTCATCGTTAATTCATAGAACTATCACGCTACCTAATCGTTAATTCATAATTACGACCATATCGATTTCTCACACAGCGAGCACTATTGCAACTGTCAATTGATTTGATCCAAGTAACGTTGTAATAGATATTCAAATATTCAGTATTTATCAATTATCATATATTAAAATTCTACAAAAAATAAAATAAAAACTAAAAGTTAACTATCAAACAACGTCTTGTTCTAAACAAAGCAGGATCTTAATTTGTTTACTTTATAACTACTATTGTACAAAAGGGGAGTATTTAATTACACTTTTGCGGCTCATGAGGGTAGTTTAATTACCATGGAGCCTTTTACTAGATCAACGTGGTTCAAATGAGTAGTTGCTAACAAAAATCTCTTCATTAATAAATAATCTTAACAGATTAACTCTAATTATCTATAATTACTCAGTCTTAAATATGAATCTAACAATAATTAAGTTATACGGGATATTTATCAAATACATTAGAATTGTATATTGTACCTTTGGTTATACGAGTTTTACTTTATTTCATTTTACCAATTGCGATACATATGAAGTTATTATACTTGACCTTGACCTAGCGCAGGTAACATACACATCTACAAATTGACATTGATTTGATGATATGAATGTACTATATATTCACGTACTGTCTTATAGCTAATTAGATTTTTCTAAATATCTTTTGTTAATAAATTATCTCAATTTAATTTAGATATTTCTTAAGATTCAGTCTTTGAGCTATAGAAATTTTAGATATCTTCTAACATCTTCCTGCTTGATACAGCTCGAATACGAGTAGTTTTCCTTTATTAATGAGATACAGGACCAAGCACATTGAATGGCATTTTAACTTTTCTTTCTTACAGATTATTTGAATCTTAAACATAAATCTTATCTGCACTTATCACTTGTTTCTACTTATACTGTAACGTGTTTTTATTTCTGGGAAACCAAGTGATTAAGTATGAATGCAGATAACAGTGAAATATTAAGGACCATAAGAGCCGTAATTCAGATTATCTACGATTTTCACAAACGTTAATGTTATAAAAAATAGTTGCGTACATGCGTCCAGCGAAAGTACCTTGGAGTATTAGAGTATGAGGATTTCAATCTCAAGGTACCTCATTCTTCGTGACTCAAATCTGTGTGTAAATGAAGAAATGAATAATATATTACAAAGCAATAATTAAAAAAATATATATTCAATATTTCCATGTTCAATGGCTTGAACAACTATACTGCTTTTTATATTTTATTATGTTTATTTTGCAAATTACACAGGGTTGTGTTCGCTTATCTTATTATTATAATAAAGTATTTAAATTCTTATATGGTAAGCACAGAAAGACAATAACAAGTTTAAATTGTTTGGTTTATTGTTCTCTAGTACATATTTATAACTTCACGTATATGCTTTTATTCGCATATTTTACTTTCCTGACAATGTATTAGAGAAGCTAATTATAATGCAAAAATGGTTGGAATGTTTTATACCATTTTCCATTAGCAAAAGTAAAAGATAAAAAGTATCGAACAAGATGCAACATTGAACTAGATGTTGCTATTATCTGTTCTTCGGTCCCTGATGATGGTTGCGATTATTGATAATTTTGAGGTGGTTGTTCAGCCATTTGAAGATGTGAAATACGGAGATGTGTGTGATGAAAATGATTGTATGACGTTTGCTGAATCTTACTTGCTGTCGCCGAAGTAATACCGAAAGAGGCGGCGTCGGTGATCTTCACAAGTGCCTGGCTTATCGTTTTCCGGGAGATGGTATTAGTGGCACATCGCCAGATGCTGCTGGGGTAATCAGCGAACGAGGTGATGATGGTGAATCTACGGGTTGACTTGATTCTGGAATTGACTCTGGTAGCTCTACCACAAGGCCCATGGGCGACGTACGTGGATGGACCACTTCGAGGTTATTTGGGTTTCGTTGGTTCCTTGTAAATGACTCCTTGCGGCAATCTTCTTCCTCTCACGATGTCAACCTCGTTTGCACATCGGAGACATGGGCAGTAGAAGGATAAGTTATAATCGAAATGAGAGAAACAGGAAAAGAAAGATAAAAATGAAAATGAGAAAGTCAAAAGAATCTGCGGAAGTATAGGTTGCGTTGAATAAGATTATCTTTATGATTTGTTCGTAGATATTGTTTGTAGATTTTTATTTTCTTTGTAGCCGATTAAAAAATGATGAATAAATTAATGTTGACTTAACGCTACTTTTGAACAACCGATGGTTACGATAAACGCTCGCTGGCCGCAAGATAGAAATCTTCGTTTTATTGTTAATTATGACTTCGGATAGAGCGAGGTCCTCACGTCACATTCGAAGAGCAAAATTCTCAAATTGCTCCTGACTAATGCTAGTTTGCGTGGCTCCTTTTATGCGAATTTTCTGGGAAGGTGCTGCTACAGACGGGTCGGCTGGGCAGTGGCCTACGACGACGTTGACTGCAAAAAATGCGTGGCTTGAAGGAAGCTTCTGCCGCAAAACTTTAGGATGGTTATACTTCCGACCAATAGAAGAGTTCTTCCTGATCCGTCGAGATTTCTAAGCATCAAAGTTGGATTGCTTTTGTAACGGTTATCTAAGAAAATGTAAGTAGTAGTAGTTAACAAACGGTGATGGGTCGCATAAGCAGTTGATGCGTTCAAAATCTTAGAAGCAATGCACAGAAAATCCCTTGTGCAAATATGTGTGAAATTATCATCCAATCGGATTCATGGAAAGCACCACAAACGGTGCAAAACTTAATGACATACTTAAAAATAGGTGGTGGAAATAATTGTTAAAGTTTTATTTTGGTAAAAAAATTATAATAATAAAAAGCGTTCCTAACAGAAATCGCCCTAAATGAAAATGCACATATACATGTATGCATAATATCATGCCGCCATATCTTGTCCGCAAAAGATGTTACTGCGCGGCACCCTTTGAGAATAACGCGCACAAATGTCGGAGCCATTTAAAATATCCCACACGCTTTGGCAAGTTCTTTCATAATGTTTCCGTGTGAAGCGGTATTGTTTGAAGGTTTGCGCGGGATATTTTACTTTAAGCGAATTACCTCTTTATAATATTTACTTATATTAAAATTATATTTACCAATTCAGGTTTATTTTGTAGATTTAATTAATTGTTATTATATTGATTGGCTGATTTGTTAAATTGTATATATCTGAAGAATTGAATTCGATTTGATTAATCAATTTATATTTTATATTAGAGGATTACTCATTTAATTGATGAATTATTAGAGAATTGCTTATTGCAATCGTTAATTAATTGAATTAATGATAATCCGGTATTAAACGCATCTTCTGCAGATTTTTTTGCATTCTATATTTATTATATTCATCTACTCTTGTTCTCACTTTATTATTTATTCTTTTTCCCAAGAGAAAAAGTTGACGAGAAAGCACAGATCATTCCAGATCGGCGACAACAGCTACCAGAGGCCAAATATACACCGTCACCATGAATCACCATGAATCATGTCATATCAATAAATTCTACATATTCTACAATATACGATCAAATTTTCGCCTACGTATGGTTATCTCCATTATTTAACCATCGTTCAACTACTTAATCCAGTCAGCACCGACAACCGTAATCTCGAACCTAGTTATATTAAAGGAGATGTTTCTCTCAAGAAGCTGTGACAGACTCCCACTCGCGACGCTGCTAATGACAAGTCTTAGCGAAGTCTTAGCGAAGTCTTAGCGAAGTCTACTGCCCAATGGCGCAAACTACAGAATCTTTCTATCCTCTGGAAAACGTGTCTCGGGCACCTGTTCCGTTTAACGTGAGACCGCACGCTTGAACTGATGTTGGGTCCCTTCGGTGGCTCTCACTGGCTTACTGAGGACACAGACAGCTTCGAGTCTTTTGAGTTACCCAGGTGTTTTCTCGTTCTTGTTTGCAGACGTAATCAACGTAAGCCCTAACAAAGCCGTCTATTGGTCATTCAAAATACAAACAAAGAAATAAATGCACAAATAAATGTCATCTAATTAAATGTCAAAATTAACAGTAGCGCATTAATTGCGGTAAGCAAACATTAAATGAAATATGTTAAAATCAACTAGCAGTTAATTAATAAGAGGTGCATATAAAACGTGCGGTGATATGATAATGAAGCAATAATTATGCGAGGAGCATGTACGTGCGGGTTATCATACAATGGGAAGGGGTTGGGGGTTACTGTAGCACAATAAATCGGTAAACGACAAGGACTGAAATACAGGAATACTAGGAATCATTATTACCTACTTAACACCGCGTCGACACATTCAATACTACTGTCATCGAATGGATAAATCTAACGTAGATGGTCAGAATTAGGGACGTTAGTGAGTAGTGAGTAGGGTGGAAAGTAAATTGCTACGACCTACGTAACACCGATTCGAACAGGTCAATATTACTGTTGTCGAGTGATTGAGTCCAACTCGTAGCTTAATATCATACACTCTTGCGAGAGGTATAGAAAGGATATTGATAAGACCTACGTAACACCGCGTCGAATAGGTCAGTGTTTCTGTTGTCGAGCGACTGAGCAGCGCGACAGCCAGCGACAACCGCCGGATAAGTAAGCGTTTGGTAAGCGTTATCATATATTGTTATACTGTTCTATTGCATGTAGTTTTAATATCTTTATTTCTCTTTCTACCTTACATATTTCCTATACCACTAGAGTATATGATTCTAACCTACCAACGCCGGGGTTAGTTTCAGTCGCTCAGAGACCTTCACACCTAAGAACGCCGGGGTGTTGAGTGATCTTTTGTGGACTACTTTCCGTGCAACCTACTAAAGTGGTGGAACAACAACAACAACAGTTCCTACGTGTATTAAACTGACCTGGCGGCGGAAAATTAGATTTCCGGAGGATAATAAATTTTGCAAATCGCTTAGGACAGCCCATTAGCAGCATCTCGAATGGGAGTCTGTCCCACTATGTATATTTGACCTGATTTTCATAGAATTACTATTGATTTGAGTTTATTTTAATGTAGATTTAATAATATAAAATAAGCGAATTGGTGCTGGCGCTTATTTTAATGCAAATCAGATTCAACAATGCGATTTTACTCGCTGCTCACGAAAATAGGTTTGATCTTTTAAGGGTGAATTATGCTAGTTGAGACGTGCGAATTGGCTCACTCGAAGACAACTAGTACCAGACCCTATGGTGAATGCTGGATGGAGTGGATCCTTTGATGTGATATTGGCTGGCAAGAAGATACTTGGCGTGTCGTCGATGGGCATTGGCACCTTGCATAGTTCACCGGCTCTCTGGGTGTAGCTTGAAAGAAACTTCTGCTTGTAAACCATAGAAAGTTTTACAACCAATAGGAATTCACCTTTGATCGATTGGGCAATGTTAAGTATCAAAGTATCAATATCTAGGACAACGCTTCCGGACTAGTATTAAAGATTCAGTCGACATGCCGTATGCATTCACGGTCTAAGAACACACAGGCGGCATGCTTTGAGTTTTCTCCCGCGTTGAGCGGCATCATATTACTTCTTTCGCATTAAACGGCGCGTTTGATATTTTCGCGCTATATTTATCTTTTAAGCGGATGAAATTTTTATTTACCAATTTATATTTAAATTATTTGGCAATTAATAATTACTAGATTGATTTGTTTTTTTAATAAGTTAACTTAGATTAATTAGCCAGCAACCCAGTTATAACAGAACTTGCTCTCAATCAAAGCAGGGTTGTGATTATTGTTATGATTCTCTAAATATAACTTAGTTTAAAGTCTAGAAGATTATTCATAAACAAATTTTGGCATGATAAATTTCTATTTACAGAGAGTTCATTGAATGCGTATGCTTTGGATCTTGAAATTTTAAATTTAATGTCAATGGTCACGTCAATATAAGTAATATACAAGCTAATAGCCTAGATACCTGATACTATTTCTGTACGTATGTTTTGTTTTAATTAACGAAATATCTGTAAACACTTAAATAGCTACATATTATTTTAAATTAATTAATGGAAAATGAATGAAATATTTTCTTTTCAATTTTCTTTTTCTCTTCAATCGTGGGATGTTATATTTTATGATATGATTCTATTTGCGATTTTTAATTGACTGACAATGTTATTTGAAGTTAATTATAAAGTTAATTATGATGCCAAAATTAGTTCGGACGATTCCGTTCCATATTCCATTAGAAAAAGTAAAGATAAAAATGTAACTAACTAAATATAATATTATTTTTGATATTATATATTTTTCGGGCTATAAGCGAAACGTCTCTGACAGCACGTCAATGTTTAGATGTATTGAGGTTAATGCTAGAGACGGACTTCCTGACTGGCTTGAAGATTGACGGCGGCTTCCTCTTGATTCCACATCGAAGAGACTGTTAATGTGAAGGATTATGAACGTAAATATGAAAAATGATCATATGGAATAATGATATGGATCAGACTTTATTATGATATGTAATTATTATTGAAATATAAAATCATAAATTGATTTGATTTTTATAATGATTGAAATAAAACAATTATATTTTTAAAAGGTATATATTTAAGAAGCGGCAATTTGCCTTCTTGTCGGGACGACGTAAGATGTTCAAGCGGGCGCTGACCCATGTATGATTAATACTTTTTTTTTCAAATAATGGATTCAAGCTAGTCTCCTCATCTAATATCATGTTAACATCTTATTTATTGTAATACATACTGAAGGTAATTTCATCAGTTATTTACTTTTTAATTAACTAAATTAAATTTAATTAAAAGCATTACATTCTCCTTATACCTACTTCTTTACTTGTTAACTGAAAACATGTTTTTAAT
>WYDF02301417.1:0-10829 GCA_009867245.2 Adranes taylori
AATCCTAAATTGTCATTTTAGAAAAGAATCTTTTAAATAGAATCGTACGGCTTTTATGTCGCCTATAAAATAAAATTTATTCTAATGTCCTATCTTTTATTATACCTGAGATATTTCAAAAAATTTGTTAAACTTCAAACGTGGCTACAACATCGCTTCCTGTACAATTTGGCAACATGTGACTTCTTTTATTCGACGCATAATACAAGGTACTATATGTGTGCAGAATTTCAGCCTCCTAGTTTAAATACGAAATCTCTGAACACAAAAAATAGCTTCTGTCCGCCATATTGCATTTATAAAACAAATTCTGCTGATTCATAGTCTACACCTGTATACCAAATTTCATCCAGATCAGTTCCATAGGGAACGAGAAATTCTTAGACATACATCCGTACGCACAGATACCGAAAAATACACTTTTATTAATTTTTTGAACAAGAAAAATTTTTGCAGAAAAACTGTTTATATGAAAAATTGTTCCTTATGATGCTTAAAATGCTTACAATATTATGATGATTTTCTTTGTACAAAATTGGGGGGGGGGGGGCAAAATACAATACTTGCCCTGGGCGCTCATGACCCTAGCTACGGCTCTGGTATTACATACCTATATGAAAAATAAAAAGCAAAACATAATTTATCTTGCTAGGGCGAAGAGAAGGCCAATCATATCTTTCGTCACCCTTCCTATCTTTCATCATCTTTTCCCTAAATTTTCCCCACTACTCTTTATCTTCACATTCCTCTTTCAATAAATCCTATCACCAACTTCTACTTCTTCCCGCCCCTCATATCCCACTTTTAATTATTCCCCTTCTGCCTTCCTCCCCCACTCCTTCTTCCCCATGATATCATACTTACAGTCATCATCATTTTTAACCTTTCCCAACTATACCTCTCCATTTTCCCTTTCACTTTATTTTATATATTTCTATTTTAATCTTCTTCATAGTTTCTAAACCCATACCATCGTTCCCCAAACTCACTCTCCAGCTTTCCCCTAATCCCTTTCCCATTTCACTCCACTCAATCCCCTCATACTCATTCATCCAATGCATCCAACCTTCTTCTTTCTTTCCACAAATCCTACAGATTCCTTCTTTTTCATTCATCCAAAATTTATTACCACCTTCTTCATTTCGACATCTAAATCTGGCAATCATTCTTTTTTCATCCAAGCTTATACCTGATAATAGATACCTTGCGATACCCTCTTCATCCATTCATCCATGATCCACTTATATCTGTTATTATATTTCCTTTATCCTTGATATTTACTTTCTCTTTCTTGTTTTTCCACATCCCCCATTCTTTCCATTATTTCATTCGCTGCATCGTCATATCCCATCATCTTCTCCACGTATTCGAATAAATATTTAGAAAAAAATCGTGAATTGAGATTCTCCCAAATTGTTATCTACATTATTGTTCTTAAGTTATATATCAATTGTTACTGTTACTGTAATTGTTACTGAAAAAGTAGTTTAGAAATATTTACAACAATTTTCATTTCAAAATATTAAATTTACATATTCCAATATTTATTCAAACAAATTCGTGAATTGAGATTCCCTCAAATTGTTATTTACATCATTGGTCTTATGCTATTTATCAACTGTTATTGTTTTACTTGAAAACAGCAGTTTAGCAATATTTATCACAATTTTCATTTTACATACTAAATTTACGTATTCGAATAAATATTAAAAAACAAAATTCGTGAATTGGGATTCCCTGAAATTGTTATTTATATCAATGCTCTTGTCATATTTATCAACTGTTACTGTTTTACTTCAGAACAGCAGTTTAGCAATGTTTACTACAATTTTTATTTTTAAATATTAAATTTATGTACTCGATTAAATATTCAGATAAAATTCGTGAATTGAGATTCTCCCAACTTTTTACATTATTGTTCTTAAGTTATTTATCAACTGTTACTGTTTTACTTGCAAAAGTAGTTTAGAAAATATTTGGAACAATTTTCATTTAAAGATATTAAATTTACGTATTCCAATAAATATTGAAATTCGTGATTTGGGATTTCCCCCAATTGTTATTTACATAATTACTTTAAAGCTATAATTATCAACTGTTACTGTTTTACTTGGAACAGCAGTTTAGCAGTTTAGCGAGTTTAGCGAGTTTAGCAGTTTAGCGATATTTAGCATAATTTACATTTGAAAATATTAAATTTACATATTCGAATAAATATTCAAACAAAATTCGTGATTTGGCATTCCCCCAAATTATTATATACATCATTGCTCTTATCATATTTATCAAACTGTTCCTGTTTTACTTGAAAAAGTAGTTTAGAAATATTTAGACCAATTTTCATAATATTAAATTTACGTATTCCAATAAATATTGAAATTCATGAATTGGGATTCCCCCAATTATTATTTACATCATTACTCTCAAGCTATAATTATCAACTGTTACTGTTTTACTTGGAAAAGCAGTTTAGCAATATTTAACACAATTTTCATTTTAAAATATTAAATTTACGTATTCAAATAAATATTCAAACAAAATTCGTGAATTGGGATTCCCCAAATTCTTATTTACATCATTGCTCTTATCATATTTATATACTGTTACTGTTTTACTTGAAAACAGCAGTTTAGCAATATTTACCACCATTTTTATTTTAAAATATTAAATTTACGTATTCGAACAAATATTCAGAAAAAAATCGTGAATTGAGATTCTCCGAACATGTTATTTACATTATTGTTCTTAAGCTAGTTATCAACTGTTACTGTTTTACTTAAAAAAGTAGTTTTGAAATATTTAGAACAATTTTCATTTTAAAATATTAAATTTACGTATTTAAAATGTAAGTTACATCATTAGTTTTAAGCTATAATTATCATATGTTGCTGTTGTACTTGGAAAAGAGGTTTAGCAATATTTAGCACAAGTTTCACTTTAAAATATTAAAGTTACGTATTCGAATAAATATGCAAATAAAATTCGTGAATTGGGATTCCCCTAAATTGTTATTTATTTCATTGCTCTTATCATATTTATCCTAGTCATATTTATCATAGTTACCGTTTAACTTGAAAACGTGACTTGACATTCTCCGAACTTGTTATTTACGTTATTGTTCTTAAATGTAAATAACAACTGTTACTGTGTTACTTGAAAAAGCAGTTTAGACATATTTAGAACAACTTTCCATTTCTAATTATTATATTTACATATTCCAATAAATGTCAAACAAATTCGTGAATCGTGATTCCCCCAAATGTAGGGATACCAATTCGCCCCAACCCAAAAAGAGTACATTTTTTTAAAAAAATTGTACAGATATTTTATATAGCAAGAATACATCATGTTACTTGCCAAAAAGAGTACGGCTGGTAGCCCTACAAATGGTAATTTACATCATTGCTCATCATATTTATCAACTATTACTGTTTTATTTGAAAACAGCAGTTTAGCAATATTTATTACAATTTTTATTTTTAAATATTAAATTTGCGTAGTGGAATAAATATTCAGAAAAAAATCGTGAATTGTGATTCTCCCAAATTGTTATTCATATTATTGCTCTTAAGGTATTTATCAACTGTTACTGTTTTACTTGAGAACGTAGTTTGAAATATTTAGAATAAATTTCATTTTAAAATATTAAATTTACGTATTCCAATCAATAAATATTGAAATTCCTGAATTGGGATTCCCCCAAATTGTTATTTACATCATTACTCTTAGCTATAATTATCATCTGTTGCTGTTTTACTTGGAGAGGAGGTTTCGCAATATTTAGCACAATTTTCGGTTTAAAATATATTTACTCATTTGAATAAATATTCAAACAAAATTGGTGAATTGGGATTCCCCCAAATTGTTGTTTAGATCAGTACTCTTATCATATTTATCAACTGTTACTGTTTTTCTTATAGCAGTTTAGCAAAATTAATCACATTTTTTATTTTAACAAAATTTATGTATTCGAATTATTCAGAAAAAATTCGTTACTTGAGATTCTCCGAACTTATTATTTACATTATTGTTCTTAAGCTTTTTATCAACTGTTACTGTTTTACTTGAAACCCCAGTTTAGAAATATTTAGAACAATTTTCATTTTTAAATATAAAAATTTACATATTCCAATAAATATTCAAAAAGTTTGTGAATTGGGATTCTCCAAAATTGTGATTTACATAGGGTTGCCAGATTTTTTGCAATTCAAACCGGGACTCCCACTCGAAAAAATCAACAATATTAGACCACTTAGTTTTTTCCTCTCTCCGAGATCCTATTCCTTCAATGTCTGTTCCATTTTCTATTATTAATTTACTGTGTATATTATTATTTCCATTTTTTGTCGTCCGCCAAAATTAACATTAGTATTGTCGCCCCCAAATGTAATGCATTTTTTAAAATCTATTTTTAAGTCATTTAACGTTTGTATACTCATTTTATAGTAAAAATGTTACAATTGGGGAATTGTAACAATATGTAGCTATGGTTGTCAAACAAAAATTAACAACCATATCTAAAGATTACCTCTCCAAATTCCCTAATTTTAACAATTTGAGTGTAAAATGAGCAACTCTGAAGTTGGTTAAGAATGAGATCCACTGAATGAGGCACGAGAACTTGATTAATCAAATAAGTTGTTTTTGTTCTTACCGAAGACATGGCCATTTTAGAATTATTAAACACCTTTGGAATTAATTTGTTAAGTCTGTAGAAGCAAAAGATAAATGTTTTTAAATTACATGATATGCGCAACACAATTCCGTTGCGGTTGTTCGTTTTTCTTCTGGGCTATTTTATTTTAGAAAATATTCTGTAAGCGTTGTAGACGTGCTTGTTGATGCTACATTGAAGTATGTTTCTTTTTTAAAGTGATCCTCTATATGGGCAATTCCAATTAAATAAAACTGTTTACATTGTCAGGGATAGTAAATTGAATCAGTCAGTCGTATCCATTGCGTCGAAGAAAGCTCCCAGATAACTCCTTAGCTTTCAATTACTCTTATAGTTTTCTTCCGAATCAAAAGATATTACGTGCACCAAAAAACCATCTGCCCACCACGACAAGTGTGTGAAAACTCGAAGCGTTCAGAACCAGTGCTACGCTACCGCTTCCGATATAAAAATTTGAAAACTGGAACTTTTTGTCGTCCTAAAAGTTTCGTTCAGGGCACTGGAACGCGAGGTTAGAACCGGTGATAATCCCGATTAATCGGGACGCCTGGCAACCCTACATTTACATCATTACTCGTATGCTACTTATCAACTGTTGCCATTTTACTTGAAATTGCCAATTTATAATATTTTATTCCATGAAAGAATATTAACAATAGAAAATAGGAGAAAAATTCTAGAAGCAAATAGTTTATATTTTATGAGATTTGAAGCTGGATCTAACGCTACTGTTAGAAGTGAATGAATATTATTCTCAATGACGGGTCTAAATTATAATTTTGGGAAAGACTTAAACTGATTAGACATATACCGAACCTGCATGTTTCAGTTTAATTTTAACTACGGTATGCATTTTAAGTGGAATGCAAGTTTAAGCTCAATTGGCTCTCTCCCATAAATCAATCATTGAATCGACATCTAAATAAATGTTTAGATACACAAAATCTTTACAATTTTAATATTATCAAGAGCTTGCTAAGGGCAGTAATCGATAAAAAAAAACTTTATTGGTGTAACTTTTACCATAACTCACATAACAATATTCATTCTTACAATAACAAATTTTAAACAAAAAAGGTAAACAACTACAATTAAAAAAAAACCATCGTACCTCCTACTTTTCCTCCCACAAAAGGAATTTTGCGATTTTTATTTTTCTTCTCAATTCCCTTCATTTTCTTTTTAATTATTTTTCCATTATCCCTAAATATTTTATTCCTCCATCCAAACAAATTCTTATATTCCCCGTCAAACACCTTTCTTCATCACTCCAATTCATTCCCGTATTCCGTTCACCCAATGCTCTCACCTATCCTCATCTCTTCCACCAAACCTACATATCCTTTCACTCTCTTCCATCTAACACCTGTTTCCCCTTACCTCACTTCCTCATATAAATCGCACATCCATTCCTTTTATTCCGTGCTTACATCTGGTGGCATATACTCTGGCATTCCCTCCACATTCATTATCCTGCAATATTTCCTATTATATCTCCCATTCCTTAATGCTTTTACATCTGGCTTGTACCTCAATATCAGTCATCTTTATCTCAACTTCATTTACAGCTTAGTTCACCTCACACATTTTCTCGAAGTATCTTCCCATACCCCATCCTATTCTTTCATTCGGTTTTGTCGTTTCTTTTGCCCACTAATTCAAATATGTATCCCTTCTTTCATTTTCCAGACTACTTCCCACATTCTTGTAAAACTATGTTGATTTTTTCACTCTAATAAGTTTTCTCAATACTCCACACATCACCCTTTCCATCTTCGCTCTTTCTTTTATAACCCACATTTTCGCTCCATATAACATAATACTTTGCACACAATCTTCCATTATTGTGATTCTCATTCTTACCAAAATCCCAAAATTTCCGTTCCCATCCATATCTTTATCTTTCCATTGCTGCCTTTGCTTTTTTTTTTCATTGCCAAACTTACATGTCCGTTGCAGCTCCCATTATAATTTAACGTAAAATCTAAATACTTATACATTTTCAATCACATTTCTTCTTAACTCAAACTTGTCTTTTTTGCTGCTCCTTCCATCTCCCCTCTTAGATACCATCATTTTCCTTTTTTCTACATTCACCTGTAAACCTGTTGACTTCATATACTTATTTCTTTCATTTGTTCTTTCGTTTTCGCAATGGCAAACTCTTTCACAAGTATTACTCCTCCACACTGCCCGCGTCTCAATAAATTTTCCAAAGCTGACATGTAAATATTAAAAATTCGAACACATTGAACTTCCCTGTCTTCTCCCTTCCTTATTTCGAACCATTTAGATACGCAATTTCCCACTCTTGCTTTTACTTTTGTCTCTTCATACATTCCTCTTACAATCCCAATTATTCTTTCTGATTATTCTTTCTGATATATCCCAATTATTATATATCATGTAGCTAAGAACAGTAAAATATTAACATCGAGCACATTGACTGACATGTGTTTCTATGCTAATCAAAAGCTACCCTAATCAGCTATTGAGCTGATTGAATGTTAAATTAATAAATTATTAGTTATGAAGTAAACATCATGAACACTCAATCTTTGAGTTATGTCGTACTCTGACTTCCATTATATGGAAGATGGGGTGGCGAACACAGAGATTTACTCTCTGTATTAGAACGATAATAAAAATGTTCATGCATTTGGTTAGGGTAAATATGACTAATACAACAACATTTGCTGCACTTAGTATATGAAAGGCGGTGTGGCGGACCCGTCCTCATTTTTTTTTTAAATTGCTTTCTTGCGCTATCTCACAATTGACCGAGTTATTATAACTTATTAATTAAATCTTTGCTTACTACCTTAATAAGCGTAAAAATCGTATAACTAAAATTGTTTGAACACATTCTAAATCGCAGTAAGAACATTAGTAACCAAAACGAGTATTAATTTTAAAAATGATGCAATAAATAAATCAAAGCGATTAATTGTTGTTGGAAAGAAATAAATTAATTGGCATGCTTAATAAGAATCAATTGGCAAAATTATTTTTAAATGGTTTATTCTCTTCTATAGCTTAAAGCTTCGTATGAACTGGAAATAAATACAAAATTACCTTAATCATTATCTCAGCTACTAGTTACAATCGACTGAGGAGGGTCATTTTAAGATCGTCGTAGGTCCTAGGCACGTTTGCAGAAAAACTATTGGTAGGTCCTTTTAATTTAATATCCATTTATTTTCATGAAAATTAGAATTATTAAATTGTACGCGATCATGATATCCTCGTGGCTACACAATTAAGGCTTACTTAGCATTATTTTCTTAAAGACTATCCTTAAATGTCTAGTTAAAAATAAAAGTGACAATAATGAAATTAATATTTCTTACTATTTGTGTCTCAAAAACTCCGACCGGGACTCGAACCCCGACCCTCTCGATTGTTCTACCAATTGAGCTAACAACGGACACTTATTCGAAGATAAATAATTTTTAATATGGATTTGTTTTCCGTGTCTATTAAGATAGGCAACTTATATATCAGGATTTGCTTTGGCCACTAGTTTGCTACCGTCGAACGATTCATTCGTCATTGGCTATACGGAGCCTCCTGGATGTTTTTATTAATTTCTTTTCCGCGGTCGCATGTTTAATTGAATATTTAATGTTTCGTGGTTAAACTTCCACACTGGCATTATTTAATAGAGTAAATAAATATTTCTTATTATTTGTGTCTCGAAAAATGGTTATCCCGTCGGGGACTTGAACTCAGACCTCTCGATTTGCTCTTCCAATTGAGCTAACGGGCACACAATTTTTAATATGTATTTGTTTTGCGTATCTACTAAGATAGACAACTTATATATCAAGATTTGTTTTGGCGACCTGTTTGCTATAAGTTAAAATCCTGATATATAAGTTGCCTATCTTAATAAATACGCAAAACGCAAAATAAGTACATATTAAAAATTGTTTGTGTTTTAGAATAAGTGCCCGTTAGCTCAATTGGTAGAGCAATCGACAGGCAATCGAGAGGGTGCGGATTCGAGTCCCGGACGGGGTAAACATTATTTCGAGACACAAATAGTAAGAAATATTAATTTCATAATTTTCTCTATCAAATAGTGCCATCGTTGGAGGTTTAACCACGAAACATCAAATATTCAATTAAAAATAAAAGTGTAAATAAACTCTTTTATCTAAGTATAAGCATCTGAACTTTATATAGCTGTAGGAAAACATAGTCAATTTTTTTTTAAAAAGTTAATGAGAGCACGTTATTAAATTCAGAATTCGGTGATTTTCTGGATATCATTTTGGTGTTTGTTTGCATATCTATTTGGAAAGGACAGTTAAATGGTGTGCTAATGGCAGTTAGTGAAGAGGAGGGAGATTTAATGGGCGTTTGGAGAGATGTACGGAGGAGATTGAACAGTACTGTTGAGATGAGATAATGGATATATTCATGATAGGCAGGAGGGATACAACCGCAAGGAAAAATAGAGCTATACTGATAAAATTTATTGGGAGGATAGAAACGGGAGGACAAAATGGAAATTATGGAAAGGAAAAGTAGGTTAAAAGGAACAAGATTCTACATAAGTGATGACATAAGAAGGCTCGAGAGAAAGGTGCAGAAGGATATTAGCAATATGGCAAACGAGATGAGTTAGTCAGGGAGAAGAACAAAAGTCGGATACAGGAGAATCTTTTAGGACAGTAAATGTGCACGTGGAGTGACGAGAAGAGGCTGGTAAAAAGGGATGATAAGAACAGAGAAGATAGAAGAGGAGATCTTAATGAAAGATATGATGGCAAGGAAAACCGATAAGCAAATGGAGAGGCAATGGAGGCATTCAAAGGGGAGAAGATGATTACGGCAACTTGGAGGAAGAAAAAGTCGATGAGATACGAAAGAGAGAAAAATATAAAAATACAGGGGAATGGGGTAGGATTGAAATAAGAAACAAAGAGTAATAAGTATATAATTAAGGATTTAGGAATAGCGGAAATAGAGATAATGGATGAGTATATGAGAAAGGTGGTTTGAGGAAAGAAATTAAGAATGGTTTGCTGGTTTGCGTTGAATACTTAAAAAAGTTTGATATTATTGTATTGGTAGAAACCTGGGTTGTGGAGGAGAGATAGGATGAGATAAGAAAGCAATTGCCGATAGGGTATGACTGAAGAATCCAGGGGCAAAGAGGAAACATAAAAATTGTAGAGTAAGTGGGGGGATAATTACGGGTGATGGAAAGAGCGAAGAGGAGCGAAAGAGGTGGATGGAAAGGAGTGGGATTGGAAAGGAGTATGTGGAAGAATGGTGAATGTAAATGAGAAAAGGTGGATGATAGTACAGTGTACGTGAAAATGAACTGGAATGAATTTAAGGAAAAAATAGAGGGAAATAATATAGAATTGTTAACAATAATGGCTAATTGGAATGTAGGAATTGGAGAGAACGGAAGTTATTATTCAGGTAAAGATGGGGTGTATGTAGGAAGGGAATCGAAAGATAAGGTAATGAATATGGAAGGAAGAAGAATGTTAGAATGGGTGGAGCAAGAAGGATTGGTGCTGTGGAATGGGGAGATAACGTTTAAGGGACATGGAAAAGAATCTGGTGATATTTCAAAATCTAGCCCTAAACTGTAAAAGCCCCGCCACGTCTTCCATATTTCTGGTTAGTCCATGTTTCAGTACATAATTGCGTACATAAAGATATATATGTGGAAGTTGATGATATATTATGAAGATTTGTTCTTCTAGAAAAAAAAATGTATCGTGCCAGACAGTTAATGGGTAAATTAAAGCAACAGATCAGTGCGAATTAGGTATATCGATCCGAATCACACACTTAATTTTATATAATTAAAGTAAAAGTTTTAAGAAGAGTGTGGCATTATAATAAAAAGTAAAACAATTCAGCAGTAGGAGTACTTGTTTCTTATACATATATAAATAACGTATAGAAAGATGCAAGTGGTATTCTAAATGCATAGTTAAAAACTTGTAATAGTAACATAAATTGGTGTATAAATGTAAGATGCCATGTAGCCATTAATTGCTTAAATTAATATATATATATATATATATATATATATATATATATATATACACACACATACTTTTCTTCTACCCCGTATGCACACTCTCTCTCACACCCCCCTCGCCCCCCCCCCGCCGCGCCCCCC
>WYDF02301428.1:0-15564 GCA_009867245.2 Adranes taylori
AAATTATACAATTTACTCAGCTCTTCTTTCCAATATATGATTATAATAATATCATTACTAAATTGATACAGTAATAATTAATATAAAATATTTACACTTTCATCTACTATGTAATACCAACAGGCACCACTATGTACCCCATAAAATAATACTACAGATTTCTCTGTTGCATATGTAAATAGTTCCTCAATAATATTATCAATAAAAAATGCTGAAAACATCAACTACAGATTGAAATATTCAGAAACTCTTTAAACTAGTCCAAGAGCTTAATTCATTTACTTCTTTTTTCGTATTTGGTAGATGTTTGAACTTATCCACTACTTTCTGTACCAGATCTCTCACTTTCATCATTTATGGATCCACGTGTGAGAAGTGAGGAGCGATGTACGTTATTCGGTTTTATTCCATCATTAACTTCGATCTACATTTACAATTTCTCGAGTATAAGTTTCACTCCAAAGTGCCCATTTCCGCCTTCCGTTTTAATTATGCAATAACCGTCTTTCATCTTTTGGATATAGTTTGACAAATTGCAGAACTATAACAAAGAAACATTGGACTTCCAAATAATTCCCCGAATGCGTCGTCTATATTTGTGCAAGTATTGTATTGGAATGCATCGGCAGGATTGGTTACTGTAGCAGCAGTCATGTATGATATGGATATGGCGGCATGATGACTGGCCGAGAACAATTTGTTCAAAGCCCTTTATGTAGGATATTACACATTCGATTTGGTGCATAATTCAGGGTTTCGGAGGATTGTTATTCATTTATCGAATGATATAACATTATCTGTTCTTACCTCTTGTTTATTCAACTCATAGCATCAGTTTGCGTAATATTGTTACAAGTTTTTGAAATGCGCGTTTCATTTTCAAGTTCTGAGCTAGTTTCGCCTTTGTTGCACAATTTACAAAAATCGTACATCGTCGGAGTCTAAAATTGTTCTATCAGAGAATCTTTGTTTTATTTGGTACTGAGAACGACTGTTTCATTATTATTAGTATCACTATCTGACGGAGTTACTATTTATCAGGAATCTAGGCTATAATTATTGGCGCTTGCAACTAACACAGACCTTTCGTTTTTTTTTTAAATTTCATCGACAGCTTGATCAGCCTAGGAACGTTGGATAACGGCAATAAAATTATCGATATTTTTTTGAGACTTCTGATATTGAAAAGGTTGAATAGAATTAAAGTAAGCTAAGTCCAGTATAATAAAATCTGGCTTTTAATTCAACTCGGGGATGTTGAATACAACTCGGGAACGTTGAATTTCCTTGGAGACGTTGATATTGATACAATTAGGGGACCCTGAATTTCCCTAGGTTATAAATATTAAAACTGCCAAACAATTGTAGCGTAGTATTCTGTAACATGACCAAAAGTTACGAATTTAACGGATCAACACAAAAGAAAGGATCACCAAAAGTATTCTAGATGGTACATTATTTATTAAAATTAGTAATCGAGTAGCCTATTCTATTCGGCTTTAGTTACTTGATTGGCACGACAATGACAGCTTTTGAAAATTACCTAAATGAAATTAATAATCTTGGTAGTTTAAATGTGGAGTAATAAATTAAGAACACGGATGTAGTAAAAGACGCTAGTTGTATTGTAACTTAAAATCTTGTTTATTTTATAAATTGCTGTGGTACATATATCAAATAAATATAAACAATATTTTCATTATTGCATGACGTGCTAATAGTGTAGTTTACAGACATCGTTAAATGAACTGCTTACGCAGGAAAGGTCGGTTATATCGTTGAATTTACGTAATATCTGATTAAATTTATAGAAATAAAATCTTGTCGTATATTTTCTGGATTATTTTCTGTTCCCAAAATATTTGTTGGGGAAGGTGCAAGATTACCATAATATTATAAGACATTAAACATTTACACTACCGGAAAACGGGATTACTTTATGACACATTTTAAGGTTGTTAATCATTACTTCTAACCCCTTCAGCTTTTTTTTTGTTTGTAACAATTGTACATGAATTATGCATTTTTTTTGATACCAGTTCACTATTTCAATCATTAGTTACCTTCACTGGTTAATTTTTTACTAATTAGATTAAGTTGTCACCATTTTACCCCGTGGGTTGGGGTAACTTTGTGACAGTGAGTTACTTCCATTAAAATACACAGGAAACAAGAAGTGATACATTATTACCACACACTGTTGAATAATTGTCATATTTAATAATATATTAAATTTGAAAAATGTACAAAATTTAGAAATAAACTAAAAACGCAAACATTTCAGTGACAATGCAAAAACGTCAACTTCAACCAACAAAATTAAATGAATTAAAACACAACAGTTGTTCCAAATGAAAATAAAATGCATATATAAAATCATTAATAAATACAAATATAAAATCATTAATAAATAAAGGTATAATTCAAAACCACATCTTACAGAAAATTTTATATTGTTTTACAAAAAATCTTCAAAATTTTGTATTTCTGATACTTCAAAAACCTGCCGTTTTGATGTTCCTACCAATTTAGGCTCCAAAATCTTTTACATGATATCTTCAAATTTATAATCAATTTCATCTGCAACTTGCGTCCATCTCCAAGTTTTGATACCTGCCTTTGCCATTACTTTTACACGTCAACATTTGTGGCTTGTCCAGGATAAAATTTTGTTGCATATTTAACAATAACGAATTCTCCATTGTTTATTATTTTACTGGCATTGTTAAGTCTTTCTTCTTCTTCATTGTTAGAGGTAAAACTCATATCCAGTCTCAGTAAAACTCATATCCATTCTGTCATCACTTTCTGCAAAATGATAGTTCTACTACAGAGATGATCTGTGTAGTAGAACTATCATTTTCTTCGTGTATCTGTTTCTTATTTTTTCAGCGCTTCATTTTGAACCTCTGCTATTTAGTTTTTCTGTTAAACCATTGCTAGTGGCAGTTGATGATGATGGATGAGATTCAATTGATGGGTCTTTACTACTGGTGGTAATATCAGATGCAAAAATACTTTTTCCTGGAGGAACGTCCGCTCGTCTGCATCGCTTTGTCTCAGTTATATCTTTACTATTTTCTTTCAATCGTTCTAGAAAGACTTCACTAACCGATTCTGAACAATCTGTTGTGGTAGTCTGTCTTTTACCTTTACAGGAAAATTTCCTGTTTCTTTGAACCCACCAGCAAGATTTTTCGACCCATTGTGAAGTTCCTCCATCAATTGTTTTATTAAACGTGGAGATTAATTCGTCGTTTTTTTGCTCTGCGTACAGATATCATACGTGCAACTCGATGGAGAAATACTTGGGCCCATTCAACACCTGTTAGATTGCCAGTAGAACGATCTTCATTTCTTCATAACCTATCTAAATACGCCTTAACAATTAATTTTAAATCTATTAATCTGAGTTGTTACTGGGAAGCCATTAGATAATTAGTTTAAGTGCTTATGATTCTACTGCAAACAAATAAATTACACATTGTTTTAAATAAAGGACATGTGTCAAATTATAAGTTATGTTTACAAAAAAATGTTAAATGAGACAATCATTTTTAAATAGAGGTAGTTGTAACATGTCTTATTGAAAGCATATTAAAATAACAGGTCAGGTTGACTATTCTTAGTTGACTTGAGATTGTGTTTAGTGGTTGGTGCGGAAATGTTATTTATTTTGATCAGCGACAGATTGTCCTACGTCACAGCCGCTGATTGTTATGAAATTGTGAATAAACACGGTAAAGCAGAGAGCTAGTCACATAATCATTGGGTGTCTGATATTGCAAGTAATTTTTGTTAGAGCGAGCACAATCTGTTGGTGTATGAATTTGGAATTGGAGGGGAGCACCGAAGGTATATAGCAAATTTTGGGCTGGGTGTGGTTCTTTTTGATTCATCGTCTGCAAAGAACTTGATTTGGCTAATTAAGTAATTAGTAAATTTTAAATTGTCGTAATTGTCTTATTAATAGACAATTTCATTATAAAAATAAGTTTTGAGAAAAGTGGGATTAAAAGTTCATTTTGGGAGCTCGAACTACGATTCCGGTGATTCGATAAGTTTAATTTGTTGCTCTAATGGCGTCAGGTCTAAGTTCGCCATATCGTTTGCTCAATCAACTTTCGTTTGATGGGTAATCTTTTCAGTCTATGAATAATCTAATTTTTGTGGATTTGAAGATTCTTTTGCCCATGTGCAACTTGGTCGCTTATTAGGCTGGAATACGGGCTGGAATACAAGCTGGAGTACATCTACCTCGGATAGAGCTGGAACTGCAGAAATGTGGTAGCGGTTCCTGCAAAATCACGGCCGTAAAGTGAAAATCAAGTGAAATTTCTGGAATCAACTAGTGGCGCAGTCCAGCGGCGAGTTTCAAGTATTTTTTACGAAAAATTTTAGGTCCTTTTGTGTATATTATTGCCAGTCCGTTTTATGCTGTGAAAGTGGGGAAACCAATTTTAGGGTAGGAAATGATCTTGAATTTGACAGGAAAGTGTATATTACTTATTAAGATATTTCACTTTGGTATTACATAAATTTCCTTTGTTAATTGTTGACGAAACAGTTGTGTCTTGCAATTTCTATACACAGGTTGTGCACAGTCAGGCTTACTTAGTCAATTGATTTGGGCTAAAAGGAACAATGATGGATATTTTATTTACTTGGTTGCTATCGTCCAAAACAAAAATAGTTATGTTCTGTTTATTTTAATTCTATTAGATTAGTATTAACTTTTGAACTTCGCGTTCACTTGAAGGCTACTTCCTAGAAGTAAGTTTTCAGAATTACTAGATATAAACAAACATCTTTTTGTTTAAAGGACCATGGACTTATTCAGCTTGACTCTGCCATAATTTTTGCAATATAATAAATAGTTTCACCTTTCAGGTACTAGTAATTGTGATATTGTCGATTTCATAAAAACATTTAAGTACTGTATTAATTATCAACGATTCAAATTGTTGTGTGTCATAAGGAATTACTTATTATTGTTATTTTTGTGTTTTGCAGCAGCCAATTTTAATTTATTATTTTATACGGTTTTACAGCTTATTTTACATAAGCAATATTGTTATTATCTTTGCGTATCTAGGTTTGATTGATATTTTTTCAAAATAATTCTGCTTTACTTATTTAATTCTGACTGTGATATAATTCGGATACAAATATATTTTTTAATTTTGCGTATTTTGTCTTGAATGACTTTTTCCCAAATACATCCTGTGAATCATATCCGTATTTAAGTATTGGCGCTCAATTCAATTGGGTAAGTGTAATTGAATTCGTGTTGTCTGGACATATTACACCTTATCTTCAGGGTTCTACGCTGATCTCCACAGGACTCGTGACTAGTCAGGACATATCAATCTCAGAGGACGTAATTGCTGATTATTTACGAAGAAGTAACCGTTGTATTACGTAGTATATAATTAATTAACGTAGACTAGTTCTTTTGCGAATTAACAAGAAGTATCCTGCATAGGAGCTGTCAGAGCATGCGCCTAGACATATTGCTGCCGGAGTGCCAGGCAAAATTTAACGCCCTTAAAGTTCCAAATTTAAGGACAATTAATATTTCTGTTCAATTATTTTCCGTTCAAAAATATTTCCGCTTGGGGCGCACTTGTGTCTAATTTATTTTACTTGATATAAAATGGAAAATATTTGAAAAACTTCTACGACAGATTTCTTGTAAAACTATGACCAGCTTGTCATGTAATACTAAATGTTTGCAAAACATCACAAATTATATTGCACCAACTATTTCCCAACGTCTCCTATGTATATGGGATCTTTATGAGTAAATAACAATAGATCTTATTTGTACGTAAAATTCTCTAATGTATTTTGGTGTAAAACACGATTCTTGTTTTATTATGACACAAGCAATATTTCAACGATTAAAGAAAAAGACTATTTTAAGCATACAAGGCTCATACCACCATTTTGTATTACAATAATGAAAAAAAGTTATTTTGACATATGAATTTCGTTGCCATATGCAAAGCAACAAATTAATTTATCAAAATATTTAAAATATCTTAATCCAAAAGTATCAATCTAATACTCTTTTTGTATTATTGAAGCGTTGATGTAAATACATGATCATTAATCATACGGTATTAATACAAAGCGCACACAAAAGCATATTTGACATTGAAGTTGCAGGTTTCATAAATCAAGTTACAATAATTATTCCCTCTTTCTCTCATTCCAGCATTCATGCAAAACATGTAATCATGGATATATATATATACACCTCGTAATTATGTTGTCCTTATCGCGATACCTTTGCTACGGATTTGTCAATTCAGACTGCTTACAATAAATAGTCTGCCAGAGAGCTAGATAGATAGAAACCTTTATTGGCATATATATTTACATCTACAATTACAATTAATTAATACTACACATAAATTAACTAACGACAAAAAAAACTCAAACCCACAAAAAAATCAAACAAAAGAAAAATGATACTACACCCAATGATACTGCACTCCCTTAACGGGAGAAGGAAAGACCAACCAGCAATGTAATTACTTAATACAATGTTTCCTTTTTTTCTCCTTATCTCTCAATCCAATCCCCCTTAACCGCCACCCCTTCTCTTCAGTCCCCTACTCCCTACTTCCTGCCCCGATCTCCTTAATCAACCTTTCCCCTTGACCTATTTCCCTCCTACTTTGGCCGACTATCTTATCCTCCTTTCTTATCCCTTATCGTAGCTACCACTCTCTCCATTATAGTCTTTCTCCATCCATCTTGCCCATAGAATCTCCTTCAATTCTTCCCATCAAATCTCTCCTCTTCATTCTACTGCATCACCATACACTCTCTCATCCAATGCGACCACCTTTCCTCACCACTCCCACAAACTCTACAAATTCTCCCTCTTCCATTCATCCAATACCTATTACCCCTCTCTTCACTACCACACCTAAACTGCGCGATCATTCTTTTCTCTTTCATGCTTAATCCAGACTCTAAATATTTAGCCATCCCTTCTTCCCCCATTATCCATTCATATTTTGTCTGCTATATTTATGTCAGTTACTTCAAAATTACGATAGACTTTTCAATTAAATGCGCATTATGTTCATATGTCTGCGGACTTAAGTTTAATTTCACTGCTACATATGGATTAATAATAAAATATTCACTAATAAAAATGGAAATTCTAGTTTTATGCAGATAACTTAGTTCACACATACATCAATTTGGAGCGTACATGATCAGTGCTGAATCAGAAATCAGCAAGCGATTACTGATTATTGGATCAAAATCGAAAGATATTAGGCAAAAAGAGAAGAACCCATGCCATTAAGGGTTTTTAAAGATATATTCATGATTTCAAGTAAAATGGTCGTCTATTTTAAGCCAACTAAATTGCATATGTGCATTGAAAGTTGTATAATCATCTAGGCTATGAAATTCGGTGTATAACACAGAATTGAAATGAATTTGTCAATCAGCTGTTAATTTGAGAGATTTGGAGAATAACGAATGTTGTGTATTTTTTAAATAAATAGTGGTGATTTTGTATAAATATCTAATTGTTTAGTTAAGTAATTGTAATGTAAGTGATTATTTACCATATAATGTATTAATTTTTCAGTTTATATCAAATAATTTAATAACACACTTGAAGGTATTAATAAAATCTTTATTATTAAATTATTAGATCGGCAGGTCCAAAGTCCTCACTTCAGAGCAAAAAGGTGCAGTTATAGCATTGCTAAACAATACAGTGTACAGTTAGAGGCAAATTGCCCAAAGGTGTGGATTATCGCAAACATCTGTAGTGCTCGAAATCGCAATTGTGCAGAAAACAAATAATAACAGTAAGAGGAAAAAGATTATTGAGATATTTAGCTCAGGAATACAGGTGAGCTAGTCATAGTGACCTGCAAAAAAAATTTGCTAGTTCGGGACATACTGTATCTATGGCTACAATCCGGCGAAACCTCTACGAACTTGTGTTCAAATGTCGGTGACTTGTTAAGAAGCCCAAATTGACTGCATAAATGATCAAAAAAAGGCTATAATGGCCCAATTTACATCGTAATTTATCTGTTCACAATTGGCGCACAGTAAGTAGATGGAAATAATAAAGTTTTATACTTTTTTTTATTATTGTTATGCTAGAGGTGTGCTTCAGCGATGAAGGTACCTTTCAAATCCTTGATGACAGGGCACCTTTTGTCTGAAGGCACCCTGGAGAAAAATTCAACACCGATTGTGTTATAAAAACGGTTAAACATCCTGTGTCGGTCATGATATGTTCGGTTATCAGTGGATAGGGCATGGGTCGCCTTTACGTTGTAGACGGGACAATGCGACAGGACGAGTATAAAACCGTTCTAGAAACGAACCTCTTTCCAGAAATGAGGGAATGGTTTGATAATGGACCAAAAGTCTTGATGCAAGATGCACCATGTCATACCGCCAAATCTATTTCATCAAATAAATTTCTTGTGGATCATGAAGTACCTCTGCTGCCATGGTGCGGAAACTCACCCTATATGAATCCCATCGAAAATATATGGGAGTGCTTAAAACGTGAATTGGCCAAAGAAATGATTACAACTAAGGCGAATCGAAAGAATAATTTTTCATTGGAACCACAATGAAAAACTAAAACAAGTTGCTTTAAACTGCTTAGATAGCATGCCTAAGATAAAATAAGCATGCCCAGTTAATTGCCGCCAAGGGTGGAATAACAAAATATTAGTTATTAAGTTAAATTTCTTGTTTAAGTGTTTAATTTTTTGTAATGAATATATTTGAAACCTAAAAAATTTTTTTATTGCCACTAATATGTTGATTTTCTAACTAAATATTTGAAAAATTAAAAAAAAAACAGTATTTTGCTAGTGAGTCTAATAATTTGAGCAGGGACTGTATGTGTATATTTATAACAGATATACACATTGATCACTGTTATTTATATAACATTTTGATCTGATATATTAAACATGTTTGTCCTTCTTTTTATCGTATGTACATGTGTACTTGTTGAATTTTGATGTTCATGCAATGAATGAATCACTGTTTTTAGTCCTGATGATGGTTTCGAAACCTAGAAACCGATACGTCCGCAAGAAAATGTCAAAGTGAGTTAATAAAATACATAGTTGCCCAAAGCCGAAGAATTTTTATTTATCATTTATAAATAGTGTAAGTCAATATGTATTAAAAATATGTTACATATTATGTACATGTATATTAATCTCAAATGCTAAATTACTAAGTAACTTAACTAACCAATCAGATAACTTAATTCAATGATACATCAACTTCGAGCGGGAATGATCCGCGGTAAAATCAGCATGCTAAGATTTCTGGATAAAAATCGATTGTCATTTTAACGGGTTCTTTTGTTCGCTCAGTTGGTATTAGTATTTTGGACGTAACGCAAATAGAAGTAAACATATTTTGCAACTTCAGCTGCTGTCAAATAATTGTTGATAACAATTTTAAGATTCATTAAATTACCGAGATTTAGATTTGATTGTTTATTTTACCTCTACGATTCATCTACTTTTCAGCGGTTACTTTACCATCACATCGTCAGGATTACAAATTATTAAAATTGTTAAAATAAAGTATAAGCGTAATCAGAATAAAAGTTAAATACAGACGCACCGAAAAAATATTATACAGCCTTTTTGAATCTTCTTTCACTCTTTGAATATGTCGGGAATAAGAATGGGGAAGAAAGATATAAAGAAAGGGTGAAAATGGTGGATTGGAAAACGCTGAATGAAATCATTGAGATGATAGGTGTGATTAAGGGAAACATAAAGGAAAGAGAAGAAAAACAGCGAAAGGAATAGAATATATGACGAAAAATAGGAAATAGAAATAAGAAGACCTAAGGAAATGTTAAGAAAAGTAAGAAATGGGCAAAAATTATGGGAGGATTGTAAGATTGGTAAAGAGGTGAAGAGGAAAGAAGGAAGAAGATATAGGGCCAAAAGAGAATGCAGATTAATAATCTGCATTCTGAGAATAAGGTTTGGAAGTACTTAAAGCTTAAGGCAAAATAAATAATAAAGAAAGGAATAGATGAGAATGGAAAAAACAACGTAGAGAGACTTGGAGGATGAGGTACAGTGCCTATGCGGTATTAGGCGAAGAAAAAGAATTAGAATGGGATCAACAGAATATTAGAGAAGGTTATGTAAGAAATCAGATAGTACTTTAGTTCCAGATGGGGTACCGGTAGATGTGTAGAAGTACTTGAATGAGGAAGGTCAAAGTGCGCCAAGAAGGGGTATGAAGGCTATCCGGAAGAGGAATGAATGAGAGGATGCTAGAAGATTGGAAGTTAGGAGGTAACAGGAACGATGTGAACTATTATAGGAAAGTAACAATGATCAATGGAATATACTTCATTTGTAACCTCTCTATATTTATAACTTGTAATCTGACTAATACTTTGTTTAGTCATTTGTAAAATCCTGACGATGGTAATATAATATAACCACCGAAAAGTAGACGAATCGTAGAGATAAAATAAATAATTAGATATTAATATAGAATTTAATGATTTCATATTATATGCAAATATAGTAATAATATTATTCTTTTTCTTTGTAGGTACTTTTACTTAGATCACAACAGGCTTGGTCACAACAGGTTAAGGTAAGTTTTTTTAGCATATTTCTTGCCTATATATTTAGTAATATTTTAGTTGTAAACGCAGTTGAAAGATGGTTTCACCGACTAAAATTCAATTGTTTTTTTTTTATTCATAAGCAATCAATTTAGGATTTTGAAGTCACAAAACAATTTAAATTTGTAAAATGTAACAGAAAATCTCAAAGATAGAAACATATTTATTGTCACAAGTATTTTAATGTGAGCTGGAATGAGTCTGATTATTGAAACTGAAAGAAAATGATGATGTAAAAGTTGGTTAAATGTTGTGACAAGACAAAACAATAATAATAATGAAATTGGCGTAAAGATATTATTATTGAATATTGTATTGATCTGTTAATTATATTTTATTAAAAATATGTACTTTTTTTTTACTACATTTTATTTATAAGATTGGTTTCGGCATGTAGTCACCTCAGGTGAATAGTTTAATGGTTTTATTGTACATGATTTAATGAACTGCTCACTGAACCAATAAACTTTAATTGAATATAAATAATATTATTTTGTACCATTATACATACAGTTGTAATACGGACTAATAATTAAATAAATTTAATAACATTTAACATAATTGAATAATTTCAAATTTCGAACAGCATTTGTTTAGTAACACTATACAATATTTTCGACTTAAAAATTATTTCTTTGGAGATTGTTTTAAACCACATGGTTTAATAAATTCTTGACCTCTTTCGTGAATCCATTTATTTGCCACTAAATAAAATAAAGACATGTATTACGTAGTTTATATGGTATAAGAAACATATTATAAATACATTGAAAATGAATGACATTAACATTTGTTCAAATATAGCACGGCTAATAACAAAAAAGAAGCTAAGACTTCTTCAGGCCAGGGGAAACTCAAGTATTATGTATTATATTTACATTTATCGGTTCTAGTTACAGAAACGGAGAGAGGCAGCGGAATAGTAGTATGTACTTTTAAAATTTTTAAATGATGTTACAATTTTACGGAAAGTAAACATTTATTAATTAAAAAAAAATAAATAAAAGCATTCTTAATAAAAAAAATCAGATTAAATTATATTGGACATTTGATAGGTATGAATTTGTATATTAACTTTAGTAAGAAATTATTTACAATTTTATAATGGTTAAGGAGTCTGCGCAGTAGTTAAACTCTGATAAAGAAAATTTTATATTTACCCCACTTTGAACCACATAAAACAGGGCATCCTGCATGCTGTGTATTGTAATCATCTTCTCCGTTGTGATGAAGATTATACCAGAAGGCTGCACTTCCTTTTTTGGGCCATAAACTCACGTATATTTGAGGAAAAACAGTAGCGCCACCTTGTGCTACATCCGACAGCTAAAAATAAGTATACCGAGTCATTAAGTCTTAATATGGTCAAGTATAAAATTATTTATCTGATATTACATCATAACAGGTGCGTTCGTTTTTTCGTGGTTTGTTTGCATTCGTTCTTTCTTTCTACTTTCAGATTTCAGATTTAGAAAATATAACACTTCCACAGAATGGGCACTTAGTTCTGTTCGTGGATTCGTTCTTGTTAGTCCTGTAGTTTATTGGTACTTAGTCCTTACTTATTAATATTTAGTAAAATAGAATGAAAAAAATTAAATCAAAAAGTGCAAAAGGCATTTTAATACCAAATTCTTATTTTTATAACTATTATTCATAAAACTAAAATTAAGTAGTAAATGAAAGATAAGAAGTGACAACATAAGACATTTTTTATATAAAACATTCATTTTCTACATTTCATTTTCAACATTAATTTTCAAGTCATTGTTCTTTTTCGTCGTTTACTCCGGCATTTCATAGCCATCACCAAGTGCTTTTCACAAGTGAATAGAATGCAGGTATCACACTTATTTTTTGTTTTGTTATTTTTATGCATTCCGCACATTAAACAAGGATCCAAAAGACGATTCTCAGGCGCAGACGGTTGTTTTTCTGCGTAATTTTTAGTAAGGAAGGCTTTCATATCTATAGGGAGATTAGAAATTTTTTACTTTTCTTTCAAGTGGTTTTCCAAGAGACTAAACGCTAATCCCTCAATAAAATTTATGCGCGGTTTTCGGTGCTCATCATTTTCCATATTATTATCTACAAAATTGATGTGTGCATTTACAACAGCCATATCCAGAAATCGAAAGAAGAGAGCAAGGGGCGACCTTCGTGTACTTCTTGTAGCAGAATTATTAGAGCACTTCTGATCTACCGTGTCGAAGCCTCCTTTGGTTTTGTTGTAGTCAAGAATGATTTCTGGTTTTCCAGTTTCTGGGCCAATCTCCTCTTTATCATGCATCGAGAAAAGAAGTATCACACATTTGTTTTTCTTTGTTACATATGATACAAACATACAGGTATCCTGGAAACCTAAAATTGAAGATTTCACCACGCGACTTTTATTTGGGAGAAATTCTCAAGGGATATCCGGCTTGTTTTTTTTTCATCGTGCTTTAGAAAGTGATGCCATTCTGCAACAAATACATTGCAAGATCCAGGCTCGAATAATAGTTATCTGTAGTAGTTAAATTTCCAGTTGATTTTTTATGGGTTCCACCAGTCTCTTTACTACGTCTAACACTTTGTTTGATGTTTGAAAGGGTCAATTTGGTTATAACCCACAATATATCACAAAATTCAAGCATAATAGGTTTTTGCATCACACATACCATATAGTTTGATACCGTATCGCCCAGGCTTGTCACGCATGTATTATATAAAACTACAACACCCACGGAAGGGCTGCAACACCTCGTCAATCGTTACATATGCGGACGGGTAATAACTTGACTTAATATTTTCATTTAGCTGTGAATAAATGTCTCTTATAGTGCCAGTTTATCGGTTTTCTTTCTTTCTTCTCTGGTAGTCAAAGTCATCAAACCGAAGTGCTGGTAGTAGGAAACGAAATCTATTTAGTCCAAATGTAGCCCTGCACATCATTAGACCAGTTCCATTACTTTTCCATGCCCTCCTGGCATCAGCCATACAACTTTTGTTGATCGAAATAATATACAAAATTCCAATTAAAACCATTATTTCAGGACAGGAAGTTTCCTTGAGATCCATTTCTCTTGATGCTGTCGTTTTAGTTCTTACGTACAGGTTGGTTCACTTTATAACTTCATCTATCATTTCAATAGAAAACATCTGTTTTCTATTGAAATACAAAAAGAGAAAACAAAAAGGTTCCATTTTTGTCTTGGTATTTCTCGCACCTCTTACTGGACCCGGTAAAATACGAAGTATATTTGAAGCTCTTGTTTTGGCATTAGGGAAAGTTAACGAAGAGTTTACCCAAAATGTATCGTTATTTTTTCCTTGACCGAAGTAAACATCGTAATCACTTTCATCGCTTTCATCACACGACTGCTCACTTTCGCTGGAATGATCATAATTTACTTCCTCCTCTTGCTCCTCTTACTCCTCTTCTTCCTCCTCTTGCTCAATATCAGAAAACTCATATGTTCAGTTTTGTTGATTGTATTTTCCTGGCATTTGATTCCTCCCTTCCTCATCAAGTTATTGCAATACCCTTTCATAATCGCTTTCAGGAATAACAGCATTCATTCGGTTCGTCCTGCAACTAAAGCTGTAAAGTAAGTACCACAGAGTGAGGAGAAAATGTCAAAAAGAAAATGGAAGGTATTATAGCAAACAGATCCCTAATAAAAAAAAATTAGAACAAAATTATTTGTGCAGGGTGTTTATTTTGCCCCGCCCCCTCCTGAAATCCCAAAACCACCAAGACACTACGTGAAGAATAAAATAGGCGTGGGGCAAGGGGACTAAACACCGGACGATTCAATAAATTTCTTGAATCCCCTTGGTTTGGAGTGAATAATGAGAACAGAAGTCCTAAACAAAATTATAATAGCTGGAATTCTAACATGTACGTGATAAAAATGTAAAATAACATTGAAAAGTGCAAAAAAACAAGTTTACAAATGACATACTCAGAAAGAACCAGAAAAATATTGTGTGAAAAATATAAGTTCTAACATAATGTCACACAAGTGGCAAAACAACCGCAGTTCTTGTATCTTAAACACACGCTAGCGGCAAAACACCCGCAAACACTACTTGTCAACTTTGACTCCTCGCCCCCGAGTCAACAGAGACACGTATCCTATTTTTCAAAACTGGATTTTTAAAACTGGCACACCCTATTTTGCGATTACTTATTATTCTACTAATTCCTTTTTGCTGTATACGTTCACTTTTGTTTGTACACCGGCAAAATCTAATTGCGTCTGATATCTGTATCCTACATGGACTGATAAAAAAAATTAGATATTTTTTGTATTGAAAAACTATTTACAGATTGAGATATCTTCGCTGAAATTGCCTGCTTTTTGTGTATTTTCATGTCCTGTGCGAAACAGATGTGCAAATCCAATTCCAGGAACTTGGTATGATCACTCTGACTAAAGGACACACCTTTTATCCCAACTAGAATAGTTAAAAATGAGAGTTCCTAAGATATATTTCCAATTAAGAAATAATTTGCTTTGAATGCACCACGTTTTCATATACGTGACGACTGCGTTTGCTAGTTTCATTGTGGAATATTTTTCTTTTCCACTTACTACGAAATAATTTGTTTTTCGTAGAATGAAGTAAATACCAGAACCTTGTGGTGTACCCACTTTTATATCTCGTATTTTAAAATCAGTACCTGGGCTATTTTGCATATATTGAGTACAACAACCTAGAAAGGAACTGACCCATTACCGTGCATTATAATGAATGGAATCCGGATTGTTATAACTTACTAGCTGCCCCGGCAGACGTTGTTCTGCCCTATTTTCTCTTAAACAACACAACATTGATTTTTTATGTTAATAGTTCCTCCCCGACAGACTTTGTTCTGTCAAAAGTTATTGGCCCTT